>CM067068.1:4365000-4657500 GCA_033980235.1 Diadema setosum
TCTTGTATGCCGGTTATATTCTTTCTGTCTCGAAACAAAATATATCTTTTTTTTATTTCGTTCTTGTATTAACCCCCCCCCCCCCCCCCACACCAAAAAAAAAAAAAAAAATGAATTACTAGTATACATCATTGATGGATTTTGGATGGGACGAGAATGAACGTTAATGCACGCTGTCGAATTCTGTGTATGCCTAAATGCGCAAAGTCTGCGTTCGCGTCCTTTATTTGCAAATTTTACGTTCGGCAGAGCAGTTCCGCGCCGCCGATTCTGAGCTCAAGAGTTGTCGCCTTCGATCACATAATGCAGGCAAAACCATTCTAGCTACACGTTCTAATCTTGAAACATTCATCCGTTGATTAGTAGACGACGAAGCGAATAATCGGATTTCTCTTTTTAGTCTCGTTCTTCTCGTGTTCATCAAAGAAAGAGACGATGCACTCAACTATGAAGGGGTGTCAGTGATGAACCGCTTTATTGGCTGACAAACTTAATTAAATATCGAGGGTCCAAAAGGGAAAGTTTGATAGCTGGTCACCGGGAACCGAACTGATTTCAAGGATACAATGATTAAAAGCCTCCATAGGCTGTTGTGTGGAGCGCATTATCATGTCGCTGAACGCAATTAAATTGGGGTAATGAACGTTGTACTGTCGGGATTCGCGAATTCTCATAATATTCGTTTTTCCGAAGGCGAATTTATGACTGCGATGAAAATCACGAAAGTGGGACAGAAATAATGGAAAGCAGAACAATCAAGAAATGGATGGGAGACGGTTACATATCAAATGAGAGTCCCTGAACAGACGACTGTAAAAGAGGCGGGAAAATTGAAGGAGGAAAAGTAGACGCGGGAGAAAAATGAAGGAGGGCAAGGGACTTATTGACGAAAGGAAATGTTCAGGCGAATGAACTGTTAATAGGAAGTACGGCAGTAAAAACGAACAAGAAAAAAATATTCGAAAGAAAGGAAAAACGAGCTAGAAATAGTCACAGGCAGTGGTGATAGAAAAAGAAAGGCGGGTTTCGGGGTTTCTTTACATTACAGCAATAAAATGGAGCGGGAGTAATGTCTCATCAGTCGCGTCCTCAATCATCATATCCGTTCCCAACGACGCGGTGACCAAGTCAACACATCGTTTGGGAATGGATGAAGAGCAGACTGACCAAAGGTTCATCCATCCCTTTCAAATTACATTCTCTCTGGATGTGTGTATTCCGTATGTGTGTTTAGTGTGTGTGTGCGTATGTGTATGTGTGTGTTGTGTGTGTGTGTGTGTGTGTGTGTGTGTGTGTGTGTGCGTCGTGTAATTATATACCCAATCGAATTAAGAATGATGCAACACACAAAAAGGAGTTATAGCTAACATGTATGTTTTTATGGGAATGGATGAAAAGCTCCTTAACTGGCTGTATCTATACCCTCACATCTCCTTTTCCCTCTCATTTATCTCTCCTCCCCCCTCCCCGAATATGCCCACGGATTATACTCATCTGACTGAGGATTATGTATTCAATACGAGGAAAATCTGGTATCTAAATTACATCGACAACGTGGATTTTTATGGCGTTCTGTTATACTTACGGTCTAAGTAGAAAGAAACTAATAGGTAAACAAAAGTGACTGTGCACGCACAAAAGAACAAACGAAAAAATAAGAAGAGTTCTTATAGTGCAAGGATGATGCCCGCATGGCATGGCAGTGTATTTTTGTGTCGTTATATGAGCGCAAGTTGTAGAGCCTCAAATGAGTTTAACTTTCTTCAAGCGACTACATGGCAACGAGCAGGCTAATGGTCCGCAGAAGCAACGTCTATTCTAATGGCGAATGATGTTCCGAGCTAATGTACGCATCATTACTTTTACAACCCGATGGCTTCGATTATATTCTACCCAGACACAGTAGTTTTTCGAACCATGTTCGCCAACAAGGCTTGAAAAGTAAAATTCAGTGTGCTCTTCGCTCTCGGGGTCGGGTTGCACTACTGAAACAGCAGTCGATTTTTTAGAGTTGTTGTGGCTGTTTTCCCTTCTTGTTTTCATTTCTTCGTTTGGCAGTGAAAGCCTAATACTAGAACAGAACAAAATCCAAAGGAAAGCTTTCACAAAAAATAAAAGTTGACAATACTGGTACAATGTGCCTTGATTTTGACTTATAAATGCTTTTGAAAATGCATTCTTAGATTTCAAATTCAAAGTCCTAAAAAACGATGGATAAGAAGAATCAATTTCAAATATTCTAAATGGATATGTGGATATAAACACACAAAAAAATCCTCTCTGAATTTGTTGGATGTTGCACTCATAAACCGGAAGCGAGGAGAAAGGTCGTGATCACCTTCTTTATCGACGTTAACGTCCCAGTGTAATCCATATGGATTCTGCGTCCTTGCAGGCATGTCGCTATAATTTGTTCTCCATTAATTGCACGCGCTCTGTTATTCTTTCCACTGTTTGCTTCTACGCCTTTTTTTTTTTTTACCGTCATTAATTGTCGACCTCATAGAATATTTATTGAGTCGTTTTTTGTTTTGTTTTGTTTTTTGCCAGAAGTTTATTACTCATGAAGGTTAGATTCCATTACAGATCCTTGAAGATAAAAATTTAAAACGGGTTGTAAATCTGCTTTAAGTGCTTGGCGCCATTTTCGGTTGTTGTTGTTGTTGTTTGTTTGGTTTTTTTTTTTTTTTTTGGTGTAATGTTTCTGATAGAGTAAGTTGGTGAGGGTTTGAACAGCTTCGGAGTAACTTTGTTGTCCTGCATTTCAACGGCAGGAAGAGTGAAAGATAGACAGATAAGTAGACATAGATTAACAGGCCAACATAGACAGATAGATGGAGATGTCAGAGACAACAAAGAGTGGTATATGAGAGAAACAAAAGAGTGTGTATGAGAGAAGGAGCGAGAGATCTGCAAAAAGAAATACAAAGAAGAGAGAAAGGGGGAGGAGAGGGGGAGTGCGGTTGTGACGTTCTCAGTAATTGGTCGACAGTTTGACAGACAAGTCGTATCTGTGATATAGGCTGCTGCGATAAAAGGCACACTGTGTGCAGCTGAGACAACTCTGTGAAAATGCCATTCCAATAGAGAGAGAGTGTGTCTCTCTGGGCGTGTATGTCTGTCTGTTTGTCTGTGTATGTATGTGTGTGTGTGTGTGTATGTGTGCTTTTGTGTGTTTGTTCATTTGTATGTGGGGGTAAATGATTTTAGTCTCCATGCTTTCTAGATATTTGTTCTATGAATCAGGTTTTATTCATGTATTTATCAGCTTCTTTAAATTATATATCCTTCTGTATATTGTAAGAATTATTTCATGTTATTTGTTTATTAATCTGGTTGCCTTTTTATTTTGATTATGTTATATTGCTATGCGCAGTAGTGTGTATATTCTTATAGAGTAATATTAACATGAATAACGATAAGAACATAGTTATATAACAGTTATTACTATTATCATTATCATTATAACTTTGCGCAAAAGGTTGAAGTACAAACAATTATTTTCGTCGGGAGAAAGGAATGCATCCATTCTATTCTAATCATTGACAATGATTATGTAATCACAATTACATACATACACTTACATACACAGTCAAAAATCAGTAGAGTTACTGATATTCAAGAGAAGGAGATATATAAACATACAAAACATTGTACATCGAGAAAGAAAAAAAAACCCGACACCTTCAAGTGGCTGTCTCTAAGCTCATTAAAACACGATTCTCAGTAAGTTGTTTTTTTCCCTCTAACCTCTAAAAAAGGTAGCGCTGTATTAAAAGACAGACGACAAACTAACCACGTATTCTCTCCGTTACCATGACAACCCCTCCTTGCGAGGTCTGATCTTTGAACTCTGCCTCTGTACCCAAGACTCCACAAGATGCTAAACTGGCACAGTCATGCTAATCTTAACCCTTTTCGAATGCTCTCCAGTCTTCAAGAGCGTGGGTAATAAGCCCCCTCCCCCTTCTCTGTTCTAAAACTTTCTTACCCTCTTCCACGGGTTGATGGGGGGGGGGGGGGGGGGGGCCCTTGTCGATCAGGAATCCACCTCGTGCCAAATCAAGGAATTGGCGATCTCCAGAACGGACGAGCGTGGTCCCATTAAACAATCGATAAGTAATTGCCCGATGTGAGTGTTTTTTACTGATACGATATTTGGTCCAACCTCAAAATACCCATGTCCCCCTTCTTCTTCTTCTTCTTCTTCTTCTTCTTCTTCTTTCCCTATCGCACAACCTTGCCCCATCCTAATCACCTCAAGTTCAAAATGGCTGCCGACAGTCTTTAAAGATTGCATTCAAGGCCGCCAGGGAAAGGCAAGGTGATAGCCCCTCCCCGTACATCGATATCCCGTGGTATACAGCGTATGAAAAAGCTAACTCGTCCAGGAGTGCTGTAGATTTTGTCTGACATAAAAGAGTTTCACGTAACCACAGAGCGCACAAATCGGGCAACCACACAGTAAGGTTGTCAATCATATAGCTAGTCGCGAGAGATTAATTGCATGTGATTGCTCCGACCGACATGCTAATAGAACATACACATATCAACGCACACACACTCACGCACAAACTCATTCACACACAATGATAGACAAACACAAGGCTTACTAGTTCCATACATCCAACTCCCACTTCATTTGCATCCTCGTCATAATAAGGAAACTGCCATGAGAACGCCCCCAAGAATGCAGTTGTTTTTATTTTCTACTGAAGACAAGCATTTTTGTTTTCAGTAGAGAAAACTTTGCGAGACATGTATTGAATCTTTTTTTTTTTTTGGGGGGGGGGGGAGGTCATGAGATGTATACAAAATTTCAGTAATGCAGGTACGGTCCTATAGAATGATATTACAACCCGTTAGCCTTTAAATTATCGACTATGGTCACCTTCATAGATTATCTTTTCTTTTTTTTTAAATCAGCACTTTTCATGATCATTCAATATCTAATTCATGAAAGAAACACACAAAATACCAGCAGATATAAAGGCATGCTTAAGATATACAGAGAAAGAGTTATTACTTTAATAGATACGCTTGTTAGTGTGTTTTAAAGTGTTTGTATGTTTTACCAAGGAAGAGATTATAGAATGATGACAATAAACTTTGGGACAGTACGACAGAAGCGTCTTATCAATGGGTAAGAACTCCCTGTCTATCTACTGGTATCTTCTCTCCCCCCCCCCCCCCCACACACACACGCATACACACAGACACACACAGACACACACGCACACACACAGACACACACACACGCACACACACACACATCCACACACACGCACACACGCACGCATACCCCCACACACACACGTCTATACACACATACACACATGCACGCATGCGTTGATTGACACTTGCTACCACAAAGTAGCGTGACATCTTGACTGAAACCGCAAAGGAATCAATACCAGCGAGGAATGAATTGCTTTATCACCTCGGGCAAAGTAAAGCCGGAGCATAGTGGACTTCGGTAGACCGTCGCATATCAGCCCTTTGCCTCCATCGACGTCATTCACACATCGTGTGATATGAGGGCCTGATGTGTAGATCGGAACGTTGTGGTCTAGCGGTTTGCACGTTTGACTTGTCATGGGCAGGTCCTGGGTTCGACTTCAGGTCATGACATTGCTGTAAACAAACAGAACGATATGCATACACATACGTGCGCACACAGTCAAACAGACAAAAAAAAAAACTGACAAACATTCACACACACACACAGATTTATATGTGTGGATACATAATTATATTATATATTGCAATTTTTTTGCCACTGCGTCTTTCTCCACATGTATAGCAAAATCTCTGCGACCATGTGTAATATCAGTCTTTAATTAATCTGCAAGGCTGCAGTTTTTCTGTTTTGGTTATCGTTTGGACTGATTACAGCGAAGCGAGAATGTTTCTAAAGTGTTCTGATTAAACTCATAATTCATCAAGCATCAAGTAAACTGTGTCTTACTGTCATTCCATCAATGGTTTGTTTTTCTCCCCAGTCAGACAGGTACACTTCTTTTCTCTCGCCACTTCAAAGCTATACAACATTCATGGCTCGAGATTTTATTTGCCATAATTATTATCGTATTGCAGACATAATCTTGTAAAATTATAGACTCAAGATTATACAGTGTTGTTCTTTTTTGGGGTTAATTACCATATAGAAACTTGGATCACAGCGAATAACTCAGCTTTCACCCCGAAAAGGAAAAAAAGGTACGAAAATATTAAGAAGCCGTTCTCTACTCGAGACTACGTAATTATACCTTTGCGCACCATTCCACATCTTCTGAAGAAAGCAGCGCGGGATTAAAGAGAAAAAGGGAAGAACTCATCAGCCTAGCTGCCCTGTAGATATTGGATGTTTGCAGGGCTGCGGCTGGAAGGGGGGGGGGGGTGGTGGTGGAGGAAATGCCGGGGTGACGGACGTTGGGAAATCGATAAATTTAACGTTTCCAAAACGAAAGCGAGAATAGAGTGCAGTGATCTTTATCTCTCAGACAACAACAGAGCGTGACTCGATGGTAGAGGAATTATCAATTTCTTATTTCGCATGCTTGTCGCGTCACGGTCTCTTTAAGCCTTGGCATGCCATATCCATTTCTTGTCAGTAGATTTGTGTGTAAAATTGATGCACATTGGCGCAGAAGGGTTAAAGGAATAATTCACATTTGCCACGCTAATGGATTGTCAAAGCAGCACTATACCTGATAGAGTGTGTGTTCAGGAATAACTACCCCTAAATCATTTCTTTTGATCTGTATGTCATTTCGATCATAGAAAGGCACATAGAACTCAGACAGATCACGAAGTGTGCTCGGTTTTTTTTCTGATCCATATTCAGTTACATAGATTTCTACATACTGCTTACATTTTTCGGGGGTGTTTTTGAGGCCTTCTGACGGTCGTAGTATTTCCTTGCTCCTGTCTATTTTCCCGGGTTTTTTTTTTTCCTGCCAGTAATTTTCTTTTTTCATTCATACTCCACAACGCATATTTTAGAGACCTTGTGTTATGTATAAGATGAATCTTGCACTTGCTACGCTTTAACACTGAGAGAGCAGCGGTGCTGAGCCGTGAAGAGTTGATAAGCGCTGGGCCGGCAGTGCTGGGTAGCACATTTAATGAAACCTCGGTGATAACCTCTTCTTACCGCCACTCTGTGATGAAGGACATGGTTTCGAAGATGACGTCGTTCATGACATCAGAACATTTTGTCTCTTTTTTGTGTCATGTTTTGTTCTCGCTCCGACCCTGGATCACAGAGCCGATTGCTCAGTGTTTCCAACTGCTCGTTGGAATTCTTACTTGTCGGATTCTCGAGTCGCATTTTCTTGATGTTGCAGAAGACACGCATGTATGTCGTTCTCTCTATCTTGCTTGATTCGCGTAGCCGTCGCCTCGCCGAATCTTAATCGAATCGCGACATCACAATAGTGCGGCACGAGATTGCGAATGCAATTAGTAGACTCGTGTAGATTTGTATCTCAAGGACGTGTTGTCCAAGACAAATGTCAGCCACTTACGAGAAGAGAACGTTGTTGTGATGGCGCGAGTGTACTTTTTTTTTTTCTCCTGTAGAGGAGTTAGCAATCTACGTCTCGACGGGGGCAAATAGTTGAATGGCGTGTGCAACGTCATTTCAGAAGATGTTGTTCTTGTTATGTTTTTCGACAGATCAGGGAATGCTAGGAACTCAGTTTGTGCTGTTAGTTTTGACCGAAAGGAAGTTGATTTAGGATACAGATGCGATCGCCACGACGGGGTGAGCGCACTTGTTGTATAAAGATCTTCTGCTGTTCGAGACATGTGAAGTAAGCGTGTTGGTGTGTGTAGGTGTGCGTGTGCACGCGCGTGTGTGACTTATTCCAGTTACATGAGCAAGTTTTCGCTAAGAAGCAGAAATTTTGATGAATATATTGTATGATACAACATTAGAAACCAGGCCTTCGTTTTCTGCTTCAAAAAAAAAGTATATCTATAAGCTAAAGAGACCGAAGGTTACAACAAATCTTTCATCCATAACTTTCTTGCGAACACGTTTAGGATCTGCTCGAATATCTCTTCCTTACAGTGGTTCGGATGAAGGTTTTGTTAAATTTGTAATCAAATAAATACATACGCCTTGTTTGAACCAGGCCGACAACTTTCGCTGACGTGTAATTTCATCCTTTTAGAATGGCAGCAAAGTCCTTACACGCAGAAATAATGTCCCTTCATTGTATTTTCAGAAGGTTAGATGAGTTTATAACTCCTTTGTGTTATGTTCCAAATTACAATGTATACTGTACAAGGTAATACATTTGTTGCAAATACAGGTAATATAATATATTTGTATTTCATGATTGCAGATCATTGAACGAAAACCTCCTCCAGTGTAAGGGGTAAAATATATGACATTGGCGCCATCTTGGGACGTAAGACACACAGGGGGCCTCTTTTACATGCATATTTATAATCTTTCGCTCCAGAAAACACGTTCTATCTATTCATTCGTCTCTTCATCTTGGCCTATATAACCTCTTCCAGCCCTCTGCCTTTTTTTTTTTGCATTTTGCAATTTGCATTTTGCTTATACATTGTAGGTGAAGCCTACGCAATTCTTGTTCGGATTTCGCAGGATGTCAGATGTAAAGCAGCTTTTGACATTTGTATTGCTTAGCTATATATGAGTATGTGAGTATATTACGTACATTAATATTTTTTTCTTAGCTGGTCTTGTTGTGAAATAAAGAGAAATATTGTTTTGATACACCACAAAATGATAGTGGGAGATTTGGAGATGGATGACACAGGATACGCAAAATACGGAGAATGTAATTATGCACAAAAAACATAATTCGATTTTGACAATTTTTTCTGTTTAAAAATGTACGTTGATGTGTCTCTTTAAGAGTAAGTAAATTCATTCGCGTTTCGTCTGTCCTTGGTTCCTGTCGAGGACAAAAATTTGCATTAGCATTTGCCATATCATATTTAGACATATTCGTTTTCTCTTTTTACATAGAGTGCGTGATCACTTTAAAGAAACTGTCGGTTGGCAAACTTGCACGTCAAACTTTGCGCTCCTTATACTTCACCTGATTGCAATGCCCATAATGTAATCATTACGTAATCTCTGAGCCACCAAAACCCCCACAAAAACAAAAACAAAAACAAACACAAAAACTTATACCACCAGGAGTGCGCTGTGGAATATAGTTGATTACCACTTACCTGTACATGATTTAATCAATAAATTTACCGTGGGGACGTCGTAACCTTATCCCCAATTCAATCTCATTCACATAATAGGCTATACATTCAGTGTATTTATATATACACATTATACACAGAGATAGATAGAGAGAGACGTTTCCTGTGTATACCCACTGCATTGCCAACGTGTCATCTCTCTGAGATGCTCGGATTCAAATCTGCACTTGAACCCTTGTGCACTACAAGCTGTAACATTTCCCTTTTACTCCTCCCATGCAAGCTTTTGCATGTAGCTTACATATTTCAACATTTTGTGCATTTACTCTTTTCTTGGAGAAATGCTGATCATGTTCGCATCTACCCATCTTGAATTCCAAATCAAATTGGCCGACGAATCGTGTAATGACCTTATAGAGAGGAATACGCAATATCATACATAGCTGGAAAGATGCACAGTATATCGTTGAACATTGGTGAAGAGGTTGAGGAGGCTTGCCATAAAACTAGAGAGACTGGAAGACGAAAGAAAGAAAACAAGATATGACGAGTGGGAAAATGTGTCCCGCGTTCCTCCGCTCTCCCGTGTTTTCCCTGAGTAAACATCCCTGATTAAACATATTTCAGCGCCTCTCTTGTCTTCGCGAGATGTTTAGATTTCAATTTCTATCGACGGCTCGCAATATCATCGCATCTCTCTCCGACATACCGGCTATTCCCATCTCCCACCTCTCGTCATATATTTACGTGCATTTTTATACGGTATGCATACAAGCGAGACGAGCCCCCACCCTCATCCCTCCCACTCCAAGGATTGTATTGAACGGCTCCACCCCACCCCACCCCACCCCATCCTGGATGAACTGACCTTGCACATCGTTTCAGTGTATGCGGAGTGCAGGGCCCTCCAGCCGCAGTGGTATCGTTGGGTTTCTTTGCTTTGCATTAATATCAAAATACTGAAGAGAACAATATGCATTTTACGTGGCAAGTTGAATTACCGCTTATATCGACGTACCAACGCATGCATGGGGATATCACTCTGTACATAAACCACACAACGCCATGATGGGGTTTGGTTCCGTAGGACTCCCATATACTGTTTGGTTTATAGAGATGTGATGGAGCGTCGTGATCAGATGATAATGATGCCTTGCTAGACCAAAGCAGTTTGTTCTGGTCATTGCTTGATGGCATTTTACTGGAAAATAGTGTCAAAAGTGGTGGGGTGGAAGAGAGAAAATGCGCACTTTTACTGGTTAGAGATCATGATGGTATGAAGCTCGCTGACCACTGACTGAGGGATATTAGGGGGAGGATAGATTAACCTTTTATTGGTTAATCATCAGGGCTAGCTGAAATGATAGATAAACACATAAAGAGAAAAACTGTCGTGGGGAAATATTGTACCAGCAATCTACTCATGTGTTATTTTGTCAGAAGTCCAGAAACGATTGAGAAACAATCGTAACTGATACGAGACCAAATTATGACATACTATGGCCTGCAGTAAATGTGTGTGTGTGTGTGCACGTGTGTATGTAGGTGTGTGGATGTACGTTTGTGTTTGTGTACCAGGAGAAAGGAATGAGAAAATAAACTATCAAGAGGCGGCCCATTTAAGAAGGGAAGAATATACAAAAGACATTAAATATGTCCGATTGTCTCGTTTAAACTGCTCAGAAGGTGCCGCAGAACTTTTAAGGACGTAATCGGCCTGGCGATTTTCTTCAAGTATTTTGATACCATATACGTATGACTTCCTCACTTTAAATCCCATCGTTTTCACAGTAAGCAGTAACTTAATTTTAAACGTCGTCTTAACTTTCCTCAATGTGATTACTCCGTCGATGCTTATTATGGATTTTTTTTTTCTGTCTCTCTCTCTCTGTCCATCCCGCCTTCTCGTAATCAGTTACTCTATCTTAAGGATTCGTGAAATGTCAGGCAGTTCCCATGTGGAATCATGTTCTGAAGTTTCATAGAGAAAATTAATTATCGACCTCCTTGAAGATTGAGGTGCTCGTTCTCTCACATCTCGCCCCTGCCTGGCCAGTCCACGTACTATGACTGCAGTTAGTGGCAATGAGAGATTGTGAGTTGAGTCTGATGGCATCTCCTCACAACTACCTGTACATGTTTATCGTCCTTGAATCTGAACGTAGCACAAGTTTATGGACTTGTTAATCTCATTGACACTGCGAAACTGGTTTCGTTTGGACTAAAAGTAATAACCCACTATTTGGAGTAATCTAGAAACCACGATGAATATGATTAGGTCACAACAAGTCTCCATGATACTCGTATCAAAATGCAGCTCGAGTTGATTTACCGCTCCACCTCAGACGGAGGCTTCATCTAAATTAGAACACACCCAAGTTCCTCAGTACCCCTTTAATCACACAATTTCCAAAAATGTATCTCTGTTAGGCAATAAGATTATATCGCCAACATATTCATCGGTTAAAGTTGTATTGATTTAGATATCCCGTCCTCAATCACGGTGATGCAATTTGTTATGGTTCTATTCCCACCAGTCTCCGCCTCACACAATTCGCTCTCTCGGTCTCTCCACCCTCCGTCCCCCCCCCCCCCCCCTCCCCATCCCATCTCCTTCTCGTCTTCTCCACCTCCACTTCCAAGCAGCTTCCCGAACCAGGCAAAGAACATCTTAATATATGAAGAAGAGGGGAGTATGCCGTAAAGCGGAAATGTTGAAAATTGTCAAAAACTTGCATCCTACTCCCCGCGGGAGGGTAAGATTTCGCTCGCACCCCTTTTATTGATTCAGGTGGCCGTGGAGGGCTCATATGTCTAACAGAGAGCGGGTACTGCAAAAAGCACCATCTATTTATGTCATTGTACACAAAAAAAGAAATTTTTCCCATCTCCCTGAGCGTCGTTCGGACACGACAAACCGTCAGTCAAAAAATGCAGAGGGCAAATTAAATTTTCGCCGCAATCTTGACCGTTATATGTTACCAAGAGTAGCCTTCAGAACAGTCTACCTGTGTGTGCGTGTTTGCGTGTGCGTGACATTGTTGTTGTTGTTGTTGCTGCAGCTGCTGCTGTTGTTGCTGCTTGAAATGGCAACGGACATAAGGTATAATGACAGTTATGTTTTGTGGACGCATTTTTAAGTTTTGTGCATTTTCTAAAAGCGTTTTAGGGTTTTGTTATTTCAGTTTCGGTACGACTTGTTGCGGATGAAAGTCTATAATGGAAGGAGGAAAAAGTAACTTCTGCATATCTGCTCAGAGCTGTACTCAGACATACGGAGGCTGAGGGCATAGTCACACTCTGATTTGACAGCTAAATCGGACAGATTTTTTACCACACCACTGGTAAGTGTTGTGCTCGATAACAAGGGTCTATAAGGAAGAAAACAGCAAATTGGGGAGACAACCGACATTGTCTATACGGACACACTATCTCTCATAGGAATGATCAGGGAGGTGCCTCCCTGCCTAAACCAAACAAACGTATTACACAGTTACGCCAACATGCCCATACCGTACGTACACAAGCATAGAAGCACACACATACGCGCGCGTGCACACACACACTCACTCACACACACACACACACACACACACACACACACACACACACACACACACACACACACACAGAGGCTCACACGCCCTAAAATGCTCTATCAAGCAATAAACAACTAAACAAACTGCCCCTGTGTCGGTGGAAGTGAGAGAGGGGGGTCAGTGGAGATCGATCTGACCGGATGTCTGGTAGACGAGAAATGAAGAAACTCGATGACACCGTCAGGCCAACGACAGCCGCAGGGAACAGGTGTGGATCCAGGGGTAGTTTTGCCTTTCACTCGTACCTGTTAAAAACGCCATTAGATACAGTACATCGTAGAGTTAAGCTCTTGAAACTAATCAGGTGCTGCATGCAAAGGGAAGAATAGATCCTACATGCAGGAAGGGATATTCAACAGACTTATAGCATTCAATGTCCTTTTATTTTACGGCTAATCAATTAGAAAAATGAAATAAAGTTGAATCGATATGTATTAAACTGACAAAAGAAAAATGGCGTAGTCACAATAAGAGGAAACACCAGTGTATGTCCGTCGAGACAGAACCACTCGAAGAAGTACACTTACCTGCGTACAGAAGAAACACACAATAACCAGAACAAAATTGAACACCTTTGCAATCAACATGGTTGCAGTCCTCAAATATCGCTGTCAGAGTTTAACACAAGCTCATTTAAGTTGGATGATATGTGATCATGACCGATATGGTTGTGATCGTGATCGATATGGCTGTTTCCATGAACATATTTCGGAGCTTGGAATTCCCCAAAGTATTCCTTTTTTTTTTGCCAGATTGTCATCAGACTTTCGCTGTTCCTTTTAATCATTTACGCTAACTTGAATGAAGTCCATGTATAGAGCTCCTCCATCATAAGACGGTAGGAGCCGAGTTCTACTTCCTCACTCAATTCTTTTTAATGAATTAATTATTTTCCACAGAACATCAATTCTTTTCATGAATTAGTTATTTTCCACAGAACATTAAAGTGACTTTAATCGTTCGGAGAACAAATACCATGACATTTGTTTGAAATGTTGTCAAGCGCCGAGCAGAGTTTCAAATGCCAAACGTGGATGAAATACCTCACGTCTGCGCATGAGTTTGAAAATTCTCACAGGTTGTCAATTACTTTCCTCAGCGCTGCGAGCGCAGAGCGTCAGGCTCTTTCAATTTCGCGATCGCCTTACCGAATAAAACAATAAAGCTTTTCGGTGTAGACCTACGCTGCTACGCCAATCCATGAATAATCTGAATTCCCAGGTTGAAAATATCATCGTCTCTTTTTTCATGTTAAACATTCACCAGCATGTCGGAAAAACAATAACCACAGAGACAGCCACTTTTTGTCACAGTCTCTCTCACACACATTCTCTTTCTCTCTTTGTTAGTATTGTCATGGCAACGGGTCGATATTACTTATCGATTCGGCAAATTGATTAGCAGTTGGGAGTAATCAATTTTTATTGTGTCATGGCCAAAATATGTGTATGCGCGCAGGAGTGTGTGCACATTTCGCCACTTTGCTATACACTAGTGACAGAGACCGGCTAATTTTACGAAGCCGTCAATTGCAATTATTGTATTCCAGGGGAAGGGGGCGGTATTTTATATTGCACAGTTTATCAACAATGACAGCAGCAACAGCAAGAACAACGGGTCCAGTTTTCCACCTATTCTCTAGCGTCAAAATTGTTTTCTGCATATATTTCAGAATATAAACAAACGCAGTTTGCGCAATATTCTGGCAGAATATGCTTGTTGACGGGAAATGAAAAGGAAATTCCAATCATGTGTCAAATCTAACATGTGACGACGCCAGTCGTATTATCTGGCCGTCACCTTGGCCTTTTGACGCGGTGTTGGGTGAATATTGTTAAGCTGAGAAAGGGTGGTATAAAATACATGTCACTGAACTTGTGCCCACATCGCAAAATATCCATTTTGATTCTTGAGGGGACGTAGAGAGGATAGAAAAGGGAAAAAGTACAATGGGCTCCGTGAGAGTATATTTATATATAACACTGTCCGGAAATAGCAGCAAATTATTATTTTTTTTTTTGTCCGACAGGCGCTTAGAAGCAAAATGACCTCAAGCTAAGTCCGATGAAATAGCATTAAGCAACTTCTTTACGACGTGTGAGAGAAAATTGTCGGGAGAGAGTGTATCATGGCTATAAGCTCTTTTCATCTGCTTCACTCTACTCATGAAATATGAGCTCTGAGGTATCAACCTTTTTTTTTTAAATTTATGAGCTTTTTAGGTATATGGTTAGAAAAAATATAAATATCATATTATGCAGATAAAGTGTTCGGGCAGCATATACGGCATGCACATGATCAATTGCTTAATGCAAAATATTCATCACAAACAGTGTTTACGTGACGTCACTGGTATCTTGATGGAGTGCATAGTGCCTTAGTCCCTTCATCGGGATCTAGCAAGGTTTGAGAAAATTTCGGCAGTTTCATGAATCGGCTGACTTAGATTTCGAATGCCGCGAAGAATGCATGTTATATAATAATGTTCAATAGACTATTAATGTAAATATACATATGCAGGCAACCTCGTAAAAGTCGACCTCGCAAAATCAATGTCGAGCAATTCTATTGGTCAAGTCGAAGGCAAATTCTATCTCGGATGAGTATAATCCTGTGTTGATTGTATTGCGTGAGTCGAAGCATTAATTATTCGGTGCCTTCAACTTAGATAAGGTTGACTTTGTAAATGCATGTATGCGTATGATTGCCTGTGAACTGTTGATCATCTTATTCGAATTTTTAGTCAGTTTGCGTGTTATTTAAATTCACAATGACATTCGAATCTACTTCGTGTATACTCGACCAAGCATCCCAACATTTTGTCATGCATGATCTCTTCGGTGCGCCACTCTTCAAAACGGTTTAGCTTGTCTTGTTACTTCTTTGGGTATTGTAATCATACTAAAATGAGTCTTGTAATTAAACGACGAGCGTTAAAGGCTACATTTATCAATTTGATCTGTCACATTGTAACCCTTTGTCATTTTGACAGACAACCATTGTATGACGTCATAATGCGCCAGCTATAATAGCGCCTAGTCGTCCTCCCATTCAGAAGACGAAGGCTGCCGCCCTTGTGTATTCATGTTTATTATGATAAATGACCCAACGAATACGCACTGACGTACGTTGTCTCCGCTATGTCTGCACACTCTGCTCTGAAGACCATCAATAATGCACATGTGTATGTTATGGTCCGCTCTCTGACCAACTGCCGTGGAAATACTTTGGTACACATTTTTTTTTTTCATGCTTTGCTTTCCTTGAGGCGCCATAACTCATGTATTGTCACGATTCTATGAACTAATCATTTTGGGTTACACAGAATTATTGCTCTTCAATTAATAACACCAATCTCTGCATGATACTTCTAGGATTGAGCCTTGTGGTGGAAAACCACCAAGCTTTTAATAGAATTATCTCCAGTTAAGGTAAAAAAAATAGTTTCAAATTAATGTAACATGAAAGCAACAGGCAGTATGTAACATGTGTATGCAGTATTTCCATTCAATTTAATCTTTACTGCAAAATGTGAGAAGTATTTTTTAAACAAGTTTAGTTTCTTCTATCAAAAATGAACGAGTTTTTAGGAAAGTGGAGGGCCCAGCTTTATAACGACGATGTGTTTCCCTCAACTTAAAAGGTTGCGATTGTATGAATGCCAGATTGTCATCTAACAAAGCTCAAGATTTTCCCGTATGACGGTAATGACGAATTTAGTTACATTTCACTTTCAAAACAATTGATCACTATGATGCGCCTACGACGTCAAACTCCATCCAGTGTGACTGCTGCGGCACTGCCATTAGATTCTAAGCTAGAAAAGACACGTTTAATGACAAACCGACGTTTGAATTGTCTTAGCTGTCTTGATACTCGCTCGACTGCTCTTACACTTCGGGATGTGCTTCGCTTTGAAATTTCTCACTGGAATGAATTGTAGCTTAATTGTCGCACTTTACATCCTATCGCATAGATGGTGTTACCAGGGCAACTCTCAATACATCTGCGCGAAAAAGCAAAGAACAATGGCATGGTACACGACACTTGGTTGCTAAGCAACGCGATGGGGATAGTGGAACAAGAATGTAAGTCTCCTCGTGGAGAGTTATTCATTCCGAAGAATAGAGGTGCGGTTTGACGAACTGTTGAGAATGGTTAAACTGAGCGGGGTATAATGGTGGGAGCAATAGAAAAAAGCAACAACAACCTTGGAAATACGACTACATGCTGTTCAAAGCATATAAGCGCGGACCTGTACATGTATCTAGAGGAGAATGCATACGACAGTAATACAAGACAAATCGACTCGGTACATAAAGCGGCTCGTTGAAGTGCGTATCAAAAGAAATCACACAGGTTCCAAAATCCAAAATTCCCAAATCCTAACGACGAAATCCTACTAGCGATAACATCTATCTTTTTGTGCAAACTTTTTAATGCTCCCAAATGTTGTTGCCAATGTTAAGTGATTGTGTTGTATTATACAATTCGTCCGTGAAACGTCAAACCCACGACAATGCGGGACACTTTAATCAGACGTTAAACTCATGTATCGCGCATTGAAAATTCAGCTAGTGTAATTTGATGAATGCGAGACTTAGGAATGACACCATAATGAACTGATTATACGTTGTCTAGAATAGGATTGGAAAGGCAATAAATGAGGTGACCAAAATTTATATTCAGAGGGGACACGAAATAAAAGGCCGTTGACAACGTCGAATTTGTAATGAGGAACAGTGCAGTCAATTTTATCCCCTTACTTGCAATTTTATCCCCTTACTCCCCACAAGGTATATATTATAATAGTATACGACATGTCGAAAGGCATTGTCGAGTTATTCTGATGTAATCACCGAAATGAAAAGGACGCACGATGTCATTACGATCCACAAAATGCCTATCACTTTCATTCTTTGGCTTTGAGAATTGCTTAATAAGCCCCGCTGTCTATAATTGTCCACACTTGAGACCAGCTGTGTACAATGCTCAAACATGACATGAACTGCCGCTGCCGCTATGATCCGAAAATAAACCGACGCATACGTCGAATGGTCGAGTCGAAAGCGGGCCGTAAATCCAATAATTTCACGTGAATGGCCTCGCGGAGCCAAGCTATATAGCGGTACTCATTGACAAGCCACCCAGCGACGATGAAAACAGTCGGCGCAAATTTTGTTTTCCGCGCCGTCGTTTCCCCAGCCGTTTCCGTTTTTCACCGCCAGCCCGCTCCAATTGTCCATTCCCGATCTCTTCATGTAACAATTATCCCGCCGCTGATTAAATATTATCCCAGGGACTGGCAATACAGCCCTCCAAGCGCCGTCGGTTTAGAGCGGGATAATTCGTCTTACACAAAAATCTCCCTTCACGAGTCAACACATGTGGTCGATCCCGTAGTCTACCATTTCAAGACCCGCTTGTATAACCGATGACAAAAAATAGTTTGCTAAGAGAATAGAGACACAGATAATTTGTGGATGATGGCAGTGGAGCACATTATTTCTAAAACAGAAGTATCGCAACAAGTCATGGGAAAAACATTGAGTTCGTCTTAGTTGAGTTGAGTTCGTCTTAGAGAGTTGAGTTCGTCTTAGATGCTGGCGATGTTAAAAGCATGGATATGCCCACCCGCGAAAGAAAATAGTCACGAACCATTCAGACATAATTTGAATAGATGCATTCCTAACACCATCAGTTCTTTCTCTCAAGTTGTCCTCTCTGTATCTTTTCAGTAAGGACTGTATCTCTTTTTTCTCTTCTCCTCTATCACCTCTGATAAAAGTTTGTTTCCTCTGCGTCTCCACTTTTCTCTCCCTTCTCTCCCGCTCAAATCATGGGGGCAATATTTGGACAAGAGAGTCCAAATTGGCTTAGATGTAGGTTAAGTGACAATGTTGGCGCAGGCTGACCCTCTCTGGGGACCCCCCGAAATAGACAAGAGCGAGAGGACTTAACGGGATGGGCTGTCTCTCTTTCCTCTTTCTCTCTCCCCCCCCCCCCCATCTCTTTCTCTCTGGATCAAAAAGAGAACGAAAGCACCAAAATAAACACCCCAAATCCCTTCCGTATCATCGCAGTGTCCTATATTAACGATCAATTTGCCCATCCATGGATTTGAGCGATGATGGAGCGATGGTGGTGAAATGTATAAAGTAGTCTTTTTTTTTTCTCTTCCCCTCAAACTACCAGTGGATGTTGAAATGCGTCATGCGAGAGTGGTGCATGGTAGTGGTGAAAAGGGAGAAGTGAAGGGGGGGGGGGTAACTCTTGTGCGACAAGTGTTTGAATCAGCACTAATCGGTAATTGAGCAGAAAGAGAATCCCCTACTGGAATCTTTCTATTATCCACGTATATATATTTTCATAGAGGCGATATCCCTTTTCTGGCATTTCGGTGGCAAGCGGAATCCGCACTATACAGATAGTCGTTTGCTTCCGACATGGATATAGCTATCTAGACAAGATGATAACATGTTGGAAATATACTTTCAGCCAAGAGAAACATGCAAAGATAGTTCGGCTTACATCATGTCTGGCTACAATTTCTGTTCACCCCATATTGCACGCACACTACGTGCATAAAATGTCATGCTGTGATTTCCAGTTAATGTAAGAAAGCATGTGAGCGAATGAAGCACAATGAGTATCATACGCTGCAGCCATAGTACACATAGACGCCCACGTGAATAAAAACACATACGCACTTTGTATATGTATGATAAATAATTATAATTATATGCACACATATATTATATATATATGTGTGTGTGTGCGCGTGTGTTGCCATGTGTCTGTTTATTTGTCTGTCTGTCTGTCTGTCTGTCTGTCTGTTTGTTTGTCTGTCTGTCTGTCTCTCTTTCTCTCTGTATGTATGTATAGCATATTAAGATATCGTGTATGCAAACACGTGTACCTGTTTAAGTGCACGTGTATTGGTTTGGGAGTAAGATTGAAGTCTGCCACACAGTCCTTTGAAGGATTGTAATTTACATTGAGGGAAAGTTTGCCCAACAGCTAATCTTGTTACATCGAAAAGGACCATTTAGTTTTTGGTTTTAGCCGTTAAATCACCATTTGAATATTGCCCTCACCCAGTTGGCGCGCTAAAATGGAATTACTTCCTCTTGGTCGTCTGCGATGTCCGAGGAAATTGTCCCTGCACTTGGCCTGCTAAAGTCTTGAGTAGGGGAGCCAGAGAAGTGATAATCAAATTTTCCCGGACGATATTTCGCGTTTCCCTGACTTAACGCGGTGGAATATCGTCTGCTTCGATTTTTTGGCCGGGCAGGCTGATTCTTCATGGGACAGCTAATGCAATTAAAGGCCACTCTTGGTCATTTGAGCGTAAATCTATATCTGGTGAGTTCATCATACTAAATTTCCCAGTATGCCTGCAAAACTCCGCTAATAGCTGACCACGCCGTACGAGATGGCAGCGTGTAAAATCAATGCCCGCCCTGAAGCACTGACCATAAGTGTGTATGAGTGTGACTGTTGACCGATGTAATTCGATATTATTGAGATAGAAAAAGGAATAGACAACGAGGAATTCCAGAGTGGCGTATTATCATGATGGACATAATGACTGATAGATCGTCCTTAGTTTGGGATTTTTCAATGGCTGGTCATTGTTTATATACTCCCCAGATGCAAGAGCAATTCCTTGAGCGTCATCATCAAACTAAAAAAATGAAGTAGCATAATCAATATTCACATGTTATTTTCATGAATTGAAGAGCGAAGTTAAAATGGTCCGAATCTCACTTATCTTGTGAATGCAGACTTTTTCTGAAAAGTTACAACCCCATTATTGTACTATGAAGTTTTAGAGTTCAAAAGGGGGTAGTCTGTGGCATTTAAAACAAAACACTCAATGAACGGGAGCACTATTAATGATTCAAGATGATATCCCTCTAAAAGTAGTTCATTAACAAAAAGTCAGATATGCATGCAAGAAAATGCCTTAACTGACAATAAAATAGCAAAGAAATTAAAGAAAGTAAGAATGATAACAAAAAGGGAATATTTTAGTACAGAATTGCTGATTTGTTGGTGTGGTGATGGTGGTGATGATGATGAAGGTGGTGGTCAATGGTGGTGGTGATGGTGATGGTGGTGGTGATGGTGATGGTGGTGGTGATGCTGGTGGTGGTGGTGATGATGATGGTGATGGTGGTGGGGGTGGTGGCGGTGGTGGTGGAGGAGGTGGTGGCGGAGGTGGTGCCGATTGTGGTGGTGGTGGTGGTGGTGGTGGTAGTGTTGGTGGTGGTGGTGTTGGTGTGTGCGTGTGTGAGGGGAACTTCCTCATACATATCATTGTAGCTGTATCCAAATGACTCCTCTGGGAGAAAAGATATACTGTACAATTAGGGCTGTCAAATGGACAAAGAAAGCGGTAAATATGTAAGGGAGGCATTCACTTATAATGAACATCTTGCCAAAAAGGGGTTGGGCATGTTAAAAGAATGTATTCTTCTAATGTCAAGAGTTCTCAGACACCGTCAGCATTTCAACATTTCATATTAGCTGAAGATGCGCTTTCTAGTCATATGATTATGCAATGAATAGGGAAGGCATTGTAATCATTAGTGCACATGTCAAGAAGTAAGATATACATAACTACAACCTCCATTTGCCATACCATAAAGAATGACATAACTTGTCAGGAAAAGCATCCTCGTAAAGTCTGGATTTCGGCATTTTCATTTCAATTTCAAAGAATAAAAGCCTGTACAACTGGCAGACTTATTTTGACAAGCACTGGCAAATGGCTGGTGGAATTTTGTGCATCTCTTCAAATCCAGCCCTTGTGAACAGAGGCCAACAATAGTCAGTCCATCATGTATGCATTAAAAAAGCACTTACGAAGAAGGGGGAAACAACCCCTTCCCTCACTTCAGTTCTTGACTCTTCTGGATTTTTTTTTTCTTTCAGTTTGACACGACTATTTAAATGTGAAAAAAATGGTCCCATAGTTGCAGTGTAAATAATATGTTTGATATTCGTCTATTGTTTCCACTCCCTTCCCAGCCCCTGTTTGAAACAGTCCAGAACAGACATTTAGGAAATCTCATTAATCGATAATGAGAAATACAACATAACTTTATACGATTTCCTCTCATATTATTACAGTGCGTATATGTTACACTTTAAGTGAGAGAGAGAAAGAGAGCAGAAAATAAGTAACCACATATCAAGGAGTAAAGATTTACCACCACCCCCGTCTTTTGAGTATGGCAAGGGGAAATATTTTTTTTTTTTATTATAGAAACAGTGTACAAGATGTGATGTGTCCTTGAAGCATGAATTGATATCGAGTTGAAAAAAAATAGGGTGAATACTGCATAACGTCTGAATCACTCGTTGTCATGACAATGACTTGAGATGTGTAGTGCATGCAGATGCGTTTTGATATGTTGTTGTTCTGTTGTTATATTTCTTTTTGTTTGTTTTCTGCTGTCGTTTGTTGCTGTTTTTTATCCTCCGCGGGAGACAGCAGAGAATGCGTGTGTCACGATACTCCTTATGAAACTCATCTAGCACCTGTATATCTGTAAGCAAACATATGGGTTTTGTAAAGGAACGTTAAGAACGACAAGACGAGGGGAGAACGTTGATGAGGGTATAATAGGAGTGGATGCTGATAAGATATGACTGGGAGCTAAAACATGGCGATATAATGATATAAGATTGGGTAGATTATGATACAGATGGATAGCAGATCGCTAACTGTAGAATATCTTTGCAGGTGCATGGATGACATGGGGTTATTCCTCCCTTTGAGCAATCGCAGATCTGCGATATCCATCGGAAAGCGCACTTAATTCCTTTCTCTTAGTTTCATTGAATTGACTGCATCCTATACAACAACTACCCTCCTCCATCGAGGAACATCATTTACAGGTGATGAGTTGTTGTTGCTGTTGTTATTGTAATTTTTTTACAAGGGGAACAAGATCTAAGCAAGTCATATATAGCGAGATAGATAGATACAGACAGAAAAGGGAATGTGGAAAAAAAAGGAAAAGATCAGAATGTTAACTGCATACCATAATCTCGCAGGTGCATGAATGACACAGCGTTGCTCCTCCTCTTGAGCAAAGCGCAGATCTGCGATATCCACGCGGAAGCGAACTCAGCCATTCCCTCTTTTGGTTTCCTTGACGGTAATCAAGGAAGACTGCATCCTATAACGTCTACCCACCAACCATCCAGGGATATCATTTACAAGCGATGAGTTGTTTGTGTGTTTTCTATCTCTGTTTAAATCTACTAGACCTAATCAAGTCAGATTGATTGTAACAGAGATGAAGTAGGCAGGAGAGAGGAAAATATGCGTGCTTGCACTACCGATATGCGCAAAGCGACTCAGCAGTGCGAGTATAGCCGAACACACAGACACACAGACACACAGACACACACACACACACACACACACACACACACACGCGCACACACACACACACACACACACACACACACACACACACACACACATTTCGTCGCACTCACACCTAACATCTTCTTTTTCTTTTTCCTTCCTTATGGGGGGGGGGGTCGCAAAAGCAAAATCATACAATATATGTTTATTCAAGAGTAATATTTATCGACGTTTATCGACGATCATTCAACCCACCTGTGAATTTAGAACGTTGGTACTCATTTTGAACCAATGATACTTTTTTTTTCCTTTGCGAATGTTAATTGTAAAGAATAATCTGTAAATACTACTTCTAGTTTGTTTGTTTGTGTATTGTTTGTGTTACTATAAAAGTCTATATGCGCTGCATACAGGGTTTCCTAGAAAAGCAAGTCTGCCGCGGATATCAGCAGAACTGAACGGAATGTCCCTTTTAAAAAATGTTGTGAATAGATAAACTGTGAATGAAAAATTTGGTATTAGGGAGTTGAAGACAATCACTACATTATTGTTATAGTATTGCTAATTATCTGCCTATATAGCTTTCATTCATTACTATTTTATAATATAACTCAGTTATAATTAGTTACGAATGAACAAAAAAATATCATATTTTAAACCTACTCCTTACCTCATCACCCTCTTCTGAAGGTCTCTCAATATCGCACAGATTTCTGGTATTTGGAAAACTTGTGAGTTCATAACTGAAAATCGGATTCATTAAGGGTACGTATGGAGTACAATACAATATAGTATTCTGCGAATTTCCATCATTTCTCTTTCACTGCCGAATATATACGTCTTTGAGTCAAAACCCCGAACTGTACATTTGAGTATGATAGATATGTCTTAATGACTTCGACACATCTTGATGTCATGTTTATTCATCAAGTAATAAATCAATAGAATCTACAAGAATTTGAATCATGTAACAGCCTCTCCCCGACCCACCTCGTCACGCACACGTCGTATCTTGTGTTGATATCGAGTATCTTAGTTGTCTTGAGAGTCTAGAGTCTAGTCGCATCTTCAGAAGATATGAAGACAGCTCATATCATTGCACTGCAACCAGTCGGTTGTAATTTATCATAAACTAATTTACAATTGTTTCGGATTGATGTAAGCAGTCTGGTAAGAGTTTTTTTTATCCTCAGCGTATACTACATATAATGCATTCACGAAATACAAAAAATTTACTGTTAAAGTAACCTGCTGATGCCTTCACGGATCACCGAGTCTCCAAGGATAAGGTCAATGTATACAACGTTTTAATGGCAAGCCAGGTTGCCTTTTTTTCCGCGGCTAAAATCGCGACGAAGGGTGCGTGGTTGTTAATCAGCCCGGGCGCTCATCATTAGCATCTCGGCGTTGAGGGGAATGAAGTAGACGAACGACTTCTCACCGAGTCAAGATGCTTATAGGGAAGATCAGAAGGGTTTGTGGCCCTCCTAATCATGGGGGCAAGATAGGGAGAGCTTTCATTAGCTCGGAGTACACCCCCTATCGACGATAACTTAACACCGCCCTCGCCTCCACGGAGAGGTCGTGTTTTCGTCTCACTCTAAAAGCATATGGATTGATCCACCTGTCCTGCTACTTTGATCCTCACCCCCTCACTCTCTCTCTCGCACCCCCCCCCCCCATCTCTCTCTTCTATATCCATAGGTAGTTAAGCTAATGGTGAGATCATTAAGGGCCTTAAAAGTGTCAGTGCCTCGTCCGGCGAATTGAATATGCCGGGTCCTGTCATCGATTGCTTCTTAATATACACTGGCTGGTGGTCTATAATTAGCCGTATGCATTATGCAACACGCACGGAGGAATAAATAGTATGACGTGACTCGACTGGGGGTCCCCGCAATCATATGATATATGATATTGCCCTGACATAACTGTAGAGCACTAGTCATCGTATATATGTCGTACACAGACGGGTTGTACTGTATACCATGCCACAATTCCCGTCGGCTATGGCTGAAAGAATATACATTGTGGCTTAACATTATTATCCAAGTGGGTGATATTATTTTATATAAACGCTTAGTTGAAGTAAATTCTGCGTCTTTTCCTATTTTAGTACGCTTGTCAAAGCACTCATCTCTCTGTGCAGTAATAAACATTATCTTCTTCTTTTTTTCAAAGGCAATTCATCTAAAATTAGTATAGAATGTGATAGAATAAATTGAGACCGAACTGATATCTGTGTCAAAATTATTGCTGTGACTAGAGTGTCATTTTCTTAAATAATGACACATCATCATCGCTTGTAACACGAAAGAGTATGCAACATCACTGTTCAAGGAGACTGTGCTAACATTTTTGGAGTTAGGACGAAGTACTCCTTTAATGCAACTTCCTTCGAAAGTACCCATTACAGCGATCAGTGTAGATAACTAGGCAAGCAATGCGGAAACGTGTACACAGAACGTGACCATCACGCCAAGTGCGTCTGGTATTACATGTGACTGAGTGAACAAATCCCATCGACTTGAATATTTTAGGGACTATTTCATTTTGGAACTCTACTGTTCTAATGGTGACGCATCTGGTACAGTCGAACACTCAGCATCGCTTTATGTCACGTCAAATTTTGTCACGCTATCCAGGATGTACGTTATGGCTTCTTTTCTGCACCTAATGTGATCTCGCTTTTCCAGTTTCCTGAAGAGATCGCATCTACGAAGTTATTCCCTTTTAAGTCCCCATCTTTGTTCAATATGTACATATAGATTATCATGAGAACAGGTCCCCGGGAATGGCTGGCGGAATTAGGTTGAATAAGAAACACACCTGCAAAATGCTTACTCCAAATATTACTCTACGCACATTTCTTTATGGTATGACACTTTCCTTCTTATGATGTCATAATGGTCAACACCTCAGGTTTGCGCGAGGAAGCATTCTGCAATTTAATATGCATTGATTTTTGCGGGTGAGGTGCAATAGGCGTCGCCACGTGCTTGGTCTTGCACAACGTCAACATCTTCGTACGTCATGGCGCACACATGTATTTTCCGCCCCATATTACAGAACACTGTTTCATTACCTCTGTGTGTGTGTGTGTGTGTGTTTGTGTGTGTGTGTGCGTGCGTGTGTGTGTGTGTGTGTGTATGTGTGTGCGTGTGTGTGTGTGTGTGTGTGTGCGTGCGCGTGATTGCTGTGCCCCCAATTGGAAATGAGCTAAGATACTGGTTATGTCCATCTATCTTTCATATACCACTTCCCGAGGGCAATGAGTAGAACAACTTTCTCGATTCACGCGCTCGCAAATTTTCTGCTCACGAAATAACAATTCGGGCGTAGGCAAAGACATAAAAGAAAATGCATGCCTGCTTACAGTGTAGCGGTGTTTTTTTTTTTTTTCTTTCACCATCCTCGCTATATAATGAGAGAGTTCAAAAGCGCGGATAAACCTAACGCGACGATAAATCATCCAGCCCCGAGTAATTACCGATGGGCATTCGCGCCTCTGTGCAGCGATCTAGCGATTTATCGAGGAAAGGTCATGGATGGGGATTTGGTGAAAGTCACCAGGTACATCCCGAACAGGGGGCTCCGACTGGCTTGCCAGGGATTGCGAATGTTCGACCTCGTCCGTCCCTCCTGCTAAGGGGCGCAAGATACATTACCTCAGACATGAATGTTTGGCCAGCACCTATCGTATCTGTTCTCTTATGTACCCACAATGAGATACCATCGTCCACTGATGGTGAATAGTGTCTTCACCCCTAATCTCTCCCACTAAAGTATGAAGAAAGAGATAATCCAATAGTCCCTGTGGTGGTTAACATCGCTTTCACGCGTCCCTCTCTCTCTCTCCTTTTGTTCTTTCGCAAGTGTGTTGCCTGAACAATTTGGCGTGATTCCCTGATATCTGGACAAAAACTGAGGTATTTCATATCATCAGTAGTTCACGGATATTGTTTACTCTTCTCTCTCTCACACACACCCCCTACACACACCCACACACACATAAACTCACTGAGGTCCTTGCAGCGCTATTACCTGGATTATAGAGAATTGCAAGAGGGGAAAAACATTCGAATCTGGGATGACGAGTCCAGCCCGACACCTGACGTGCGACCGAAATCAAATAATCATGAGTGTAATTTGATAGTTTAAATATCATTCTTTTATATATAGGGTATACATAGAGATATTAATGATTTGATGTATATATCACTGCTTTTTTAGGGAAATAGGGGCAAGTGGTTACAAGTGCTAACCTTGCAAATTGTTCGCCTATCAAGTTGTAACAAGCTGTAACACCGCCTTATACAAGCTATACTTCCTCCCCACTTTGATTCTCCTCAGCACTACAGCTGCTGACGTGCTTATCTTTTTTTTTTATATATAAGTTCAGAGACAAGGGGCCTCGTACGAGGTGGTTGCTACCTTTAATGACAGGAGGTAACTGATACGACTGATTTGGAGACGACGTCGGAGGGTTGCGACTTGATAAAAACACCAATGCGAATACTGTCGCTGCCAGGGGGAATTCGGAGTCTTCACCCCGTGCTGCTTAGGGGGGCTCTCTGCATCCCCCTGCTCCGCTCCAGGTGCGCGCCGCCTCTCTGGGTCCAATTAATCAGATCGAGTTTTCTGCTCGGGAAAAATTACGTTTTCAGTCCCCCGCGATGAGTGAGTTTCCCGCGCGCCATCTTGAGCTAATCAATTTCTGCACGCACTTGCCGGTCCCACGTTTGGCCGCCATCTTGTTATCCCCTTCCATCTTGAGCTGTCACGTATGTATGTGAATGCGTGCATGTGTGTGTGTGTGTGTGTGTGAGTGTGTGTGTGTGTGTGTGTGTATGTATGTGTGAGTGTGTGTGTGTGAGTGTGTGTGTGCGTGTTGATGTGCGTGCGTGTGTGTGTCTGACAAAGAAAAGCAACCCTTATGTTCAGATTTCTCTTCCCGTATACTCGTGACTTTCTTTTGATCTGCTCATTTGTGTTTTCATGAGAAATTGATGTTGCGAACGAATGATCCACGCTTCAGATATTCTCATTTGTCAGTAATTCTGGTTTCAGTAGATTTTAAGATCGCTGTGGTGGACAGAGGCATGACAGAAAACCATTCAATTATCGCTAAAACACCAATCCATCAGGCAGTCTGACAAACCGCTGTTTTACTGCCGATTCTTTCAGCAAAATAGTCTCTTCCACCCCCCCCCCCTAAAAAAAAAGCCGATTGTAATTTATGATAATCGTCGGGACGATGGAGTATTGTTTGAGAATGTTTGTTTTGTTAATGATCGGGGCTTTGAGAAGCTGAGTAAATAAAAAAAATGGTTAATGTGCTAAGCATATTAAAGTATTTTACCCTCGAAATTGATGAACTCTCAAATTGTGATTAATTTTGTCTCTATTGTGGTTACTACGATTTTTGTAGGGCTACAATCTGCAAACATAGACACTAATCCACAAATAAGGGGACTGGAAAAGTCATTGTGTGAAATTCCTGCCAACAACTTCTAATAAGCATTTTTGAAATTCTCTTTACCAGTCATATTAATTTGTATGAGTCTGCCTAGGCCAAGATTCGAATACGCCGCGTCGCGCCGTGCCGTAAACCCTGAGCGCTCAGCTTCCTCGGAGCTATGTTCAATCAATCAACGAAGAGCAGAACTTCCTCAATCTTGGATGTGTTCTCAGCGGGACCATCCGGCGCTGCCAGAAATTGTGGATATAACTTTAATACACATCCATTCTGTACGGACGCTGTTTGCATATTAAAGATGTTTGTGTGTGTGTGTGTCTGTGTGTGAGCGTGTTATATGGATTAGTGTGTGTTCGCACGACAAGGGAGGAGACAAATATCGGCACATTATACAATATGACCCAATTACTCATCCCTTGCCTGAAGTTGCCAACTAATATTATAATGGTCTCCTATATATATATCTATTTCCCTTAGATTTGCTTAATTTGTCTCTTGAACCGCAAGTTTATGAAATTATAAAGATTGAATATGCAATAAAAAAAATGACTCCAGCATGTTTTCATTTTGTATTATCATGTAACAATGATATGTATCTAAGTCAGTCATGTACTTATTTCGAAGTATTTTAGCCGTAAGATTAAAATCTTACTCAATAACTTTGTTCAACTGACTTTGTGTTATAGTCATATATATAAAAGGAATACGAGATCAAATAGAATTAAAGAAACAATCGATCTATCAATCAATCGATATCATATTGTACACAAGAATAATAACGTTGTAAAGACAACTACGTACCTGTCAGTAAACTTTGGTTTGAAGAGACACCTGCAAGTTTTATAATACAATGATTACTGAGAAGTGAACAAAGAGTAAGTAATGATTAGCCAAGCAGGTGGTTTGAGAAAAAAAGAAGAAGGAAACATTGATCACCGAGGTCTGTGGATACATCACTATCAAAAGGAAAAAAAACAACAACCTTTAGAAATGTTAAAATGCTTCGTGTCTCTTTTCGGCGCCACACCCCATCTCATCCGCCACCGTCCACCGCCCCCCGCCCCTCCCCGTTATTCAACCTTCCTCTTGATAACACCCCATTTCATAAATTGCCGGAAGGTATTTTACTTCGAAATTGTACGCACCTGGGAACCAGAAAAGAGGTAAACATAGGAATTCTTAGGAAAAGCTCCCCGACGGGATTTTTGCGCTTTGTTTTCATAGCCATTATTCTGCTCCGCGCTGCTGACTGAAATACATTATGCGTATCTGCAAGGAAGATATTTCAAGAAGCGTAAACATCGAATAGGGAGGGGGTGAAGGTAGAGGCCTAGGGGATACTCCCTGATGATTATGTACGCCCCTGAGAGACCACTTAGCAACGATGATCCATACCGAAAATTTGTGTGACGGTCCTCCCGGATTCCTGCATGATTCCCAGCAAAAATATCTTCCTGTCACGACATATCAGAGATTGCCTACTTCAATCGGGGGGAAATGCTTTTTTTACTTGCACGTCCAAATAAACAGATCCACCAATCGATAGATTTCGCGTTCTTGCCTTCCTACGTAGATTGCACGAAATGTACGAGCGCGGTGTTTTCGCGCCACGGAATTCTATTTTGCGTCTTGCTTGAGTTCATTTATGATTTTTATTTTTATAGAAAGGATGAGAAAAGGTGAGGAGAGAGAGAGGAGAGCGGAGGGAGAAGAGCGATGGATGTAGAGTAAGAATATGTGGAACAAGGATGTGAAGCTTTATAATGCAGTACTCCTCGTGACGATTCACGAAAACTGTCCTGTGCGTCATGCAACGCAAACTGTTATTCAAAATTATATGTATATTTTAAACTTGGCTTCCTCGCTGTTATTGTCGTTGTTGTTTAATAGAGCTGCCACATTTGGGCTTGAGCAAACTATTCGCAATTTAAATCAAGCAATTTATTGAGCAATTTCTTGTTTTCGTCGTTGACGGAGCAACGAAGATGACCGATGGTAAATGTATGGTATGGTATGGTATTTATTTCCGTATAAAAATAAAAAACGGGTGGATTGCCCATATTCAGCGTTGCCATCATGGCAACGCTGTTCTTCCATGGGGTCCACATACAACGAGTACAATACTTATGGACACGTACAAAATTACATTACGTGTGATGGTAATGGGAGGGATATATGCCTAGTACGCATGGACAAGATGTATATACATCTGTTTTTTTACCCACCAGTCTTTTGAATACAACATCATGCCTGCGTGACGAACGAACTCAAGATGTGCAAGATATCAGTTTTCCCAGATGTTACATTGAAGATGTTTTGCATTTAATGTTCTGCTTTAGTGAAAATGATAATCGCTTTGAAATAAGCGAGATACATCTTAAAAGCATGAAAAAAAAAGTTCAAATGAGAAGGAAAATGTGCAAACAAAGAGATACATGAAAGGGTAAATATGTATTTACTGATACAGATTAAAGCCTCGTAACGATTTTATATGACTGCACATTGCCCAAGGATACGCATTCCATGAGATGGTCCAAAGGGCAATGCTCACTTTAACTTGTTCGACGCTTCTCTTGAAAGGAACAAGACTAACTTCGCCGGTTGCAGCTGGTATCTCGCCGGCTCGTGAATTACTCTTGCTGGGGAGAATGGCGGTAATCTCAAAATGGCGTTTGTACAGTAAGAGCATCCATGGTGGAACATCGCAAGACTGTATGCGAATACACACATTCGATCTTCTATCTTTGTGCTTAAAACTAGGGCAAGAGGATGCAAACACGGGTTACATTTGAACGCCCATGCCCGCCGGTTGCCGATACCCACGGGTCGATATCGTGTGGAGCTTTACCGAGAGAGCAGTTGTCTAGTAATTTGTAGGGAAAGACATGCGCCTGCAATCAGGCCCTGGAACAGAGTAAAAACTTCTTCAAAAAAAAAAAAATCTTCATGGATGTCGCAAACATTCCGTGGCCTCTCGTTGTTGGTATCGCTCAGTGCTTATATGGCATTCCGGCGTTCTTATGAAGACAAGAAACATGGCTTTTGAGTGACTTTTTAGTAACTAATCGTCTTGTACTATTCCACCTGACAGAACCACAACTATTTCATCGTCTACTACTTGTACTACTACCACTACTCCTACTGCTACTACTTCTACTGCTGCTGCTACTACTACTGCTACTACTTCTACTACTACTACTACTACTACTACTACTACTACTACTACTACTACTACTACTACTTCTACTTCTTCTTCTTCTTCTTCTTCTTCTTCTTCTTCTTCTTCTTCTTCTTCTTCTTCTTGTTCTTCTTCTTTTTCTTCTACTGATACTGTTTTTTCTGCCCTACTACCACTATTGTAGGGACCATGATGCGTAGAACTGTGACATCAGTTCTCACCGCTGAAGGCTCATTTTCATAACTGACATGATTTAGATGCGTTAAACTGATTATAATCATATTCAGTTTCAGATCACTCCTTGTTATGCTGTATCATACAAATCATTCTCTAGCTACCAACGAATGTGTGATAATTCAATTGTCAGAGCTTTCTATGGTTACAGTCACTATTCGATATCTTATTGCTTTTCTACTCCTATTTGTCTGTATATTATGTCTCGTTCATTGTATATGATTGATACTCTGTTCATTGATACTCTTTATCAGTATTGTGACTATTGCTGAATCTAGAGAGTTTGTAAATATTCTGTTATGACACACACACCCACACACACACACACACACACACGCTCACACACACACACACACACACACACACACACACACACACACCCCCCAATGTCTTTTACGCTGTATGAAGTAATTCTTCAATTTTTAGGAACGGATTCGTGTTTCGAAAGTGCTGGAATTGTTATCATTACAACATATTGGCTATTTCAAGGGATAACATTGGATTATCGACTCGCGACTATTTGTGTTCTTGCATAGCGGACTCAAAATCTGGTCGAGAGGCATTGTTTAAAAAAAAAATAAAATCTCTCATGGATAGCTGGAATTCGAATACCCTCCTAACCGACAAAAGAAGCATACCAGTGACTATGGAGAACACCTTTTTCCCTCTTTCTTCAAAGCTCTTTTGTTTTTCCCCTCCAAATTTGCTCCTGTCTGTTCCAAGTTGCCCGTGTGCGAATCTGCAGAGGAGGGTGATGAAAATGAAAAAGAAGAAGAAAAAAATCACGTTATGGAAATTTTTCCAGCGTCACATTACAAAGAGTCTACGATCCTCCAGCAGTGAAAGATTCAATTAGCTTGGGGTGGTGTGGTGGTGGTGGGGGGGGGGGGGGGGTTCGCTTACCGAGTTTCTCTGGGAAAGTATCGAGGTCAAGTTTCAGTAACCACTCGGGTCCGATTTGGTCGTTTACTCGAAGACTCTTGTCGAATGCATCGAATTCTCCCTCAAGCCTCTCATGCGCACTTAGCCGCTAGATGCCTCTTTCCATGTCTCATGTGAAAAAGAAATGCATGGCACATATCTGCCTGTACATGCTAAAGAAGAATATACATACATATATATATATATATATATATATATATATATATATATATATATATATATATATATAATAAAGAAAGAAAGAGAGAGAAGAAATGGAGATAGACAGATGATGGAAGAGGGAGAGGCAGTCAACAACAACAACAACAACAACAAAATAGAGATTACACACCAGGAACATTTGCAGCTGTGATATCATTATGTTATTCTTATCTCTCTTTTCTTTTGCTTAATGAGGGGGAGGGTACACATTGACTGGAGATGGAGGAGGCTGGAGGGGGAGGAGCAAAATTTGAGAAAGGACGGTGACGCGAGGCAGAAACGACAGCAACTTCCAACTTCTAGACGAGTTCTAGGGAGGTTTAAGATGTACAAGCAGAGACAATCAAAACCTTTGAAAGGATGATAGGAAGTGTCCCTATATTCCACGAGATCTAAATAAACATGAAACACACCGTCATCGATGTATCTTACGTCTTTAGGCGCGGTCAGACTGGCAAAAGATCGAGAAGTTGAAGATGGCGATCTTCAAGATCTCGAAGTTTTGCCATTGTGACCGGACGGCAAAAGATCGCGAAGACTTCGCGATCTTAAGCTTCTCGATCTTTTGCCAGTCTCACCCGCCCTTTTGATATGTAACGAATAATTAACAAAAATGTGTTTGACGAAGTTGAAAGGAAAAAGAAATTTGCATCATAAAATTGAGACTGTATTTCAGGAAGGAGAAAGAGAACATCAAATGAGAAAAGAACCAATATCAAATCTGGAGAAATGAGCACTTTTTATACATACTGAAGTAAAGAAAAAGAAAAAAAGAAATGATCTTTAAGATCAATTCGAGACAGAAAGATGAACTTAAATCCAAGTTCCCTCCACAAAATAATGTAAACTTGGTAAATGAATACGTTGAGTCAATTGTTGCAAGGTAAAAAAGACCGTCTCGAGATAAGTTCCTTTTCTTTAAGGGTTGTTAGCCTTTAATATCAATTTCTCATTTATTCTATCCTATACGGCTGCTGCATACTTGCTTTCTTAATCAGTTCCTTTCTTCCCATCTACTTTATATCAACGTGTCCATTTTTCGATGTCCAACCATGTTCTGCAAGTTTGCTTTTGCATCGTGTTTCTCTAGCTTTCGTTCACTCTGTTACCAAATGATATCGAGACAGAATTATAATAATGTATATTCATGCTTTTCATTTTTCCTCTCCTCTTAATGTGTAACGTCACATACCCTGTATGTTTATTACATTGTTCCAAATATTCTCTTATATTTGAGGAATCCAAGAAACAAGAAAGTCGAAAAAAATACAGTGGTCAACAGAAGAAAAAAAAACAACGACTAAAACAATTGCGAAAATAGCGCAACCATCCACCATCGTCATGAATGATAAGTACCAAGGAATGCATTCTCACTTTCTTGTCTGGCAATCTTGAGCTTATGCCCGATTAGTATGAGTATTCACACGTTCGTTTACAACTGGCCCACTCCACAGTAGTGAGAGACTCAACTCCAAATATTATTGACCCCATGGGTAGGCAGGGGGTCCAGACCCACTGCGATCTTAATTTGCCCAGCGAAAACCGATATGTAAATCAAGGATGATTGTTGGGCAAAAAAAAGAAAGAAAAAAGAAAAAGTGTTGGGAAAAATTTGTTCATATCATGTGCAGTCAGACGCATAAGCGCATTAGCTTCTCGAGGGGTCCAATAAATCTTTAGCTTAATAATAGCTTTGTTATCCCTTCGTTGAAAAGAGGAGAGATTTTCTACACGGTGATACCTTTATACTAATGCGTGCTATAACGCAGTTGAGTATTCGTACATCCACGGCCAGTTTTGACAAGCCAGACACAGGTTAATCTCACGCAGGTGTGCTCGCGTTGACGGCTCTACGCTCGTACCTATGGCGCTCTTTGATGTCCAAGAATGCTACGCGCTTAAATAATCATGATACAAAATAAGCAGCTTAGGTTTGCGAGGCTAATGCTATATGACGCGCCTCCTTTCTGGTAGGACGACGGGAGCTCTGTCTCACGTATGGGCAGAACAACATTAGTTTTTATGCCTCCGCCACGAAGTGGTGCCGGAGGCATTATGTTTTCGGGTTGTCCGTCCGTCTTTCCGTCCGTCCTTCCGTCTGTCTGTAATGAATTTTGTGGATAGCATAACTAAAAAATCTTTTGAGGTATCTTAATGAAACTTGGCATGTATATGTAATAGGGAGTGAATTGGGTGCACATGCTCAAGGTCAAAGGTCAAAAGGTCAAGGTCAAATGCTTAAAATTTCACTATTTCCCCCATATCTATGCAATGCCTGAAGATGTTTTCTTGAAACTTTGCGTATACCGGTACTACCCAATTAAAATTCTCTGGCAAAAGTTTGGGGTCATGAGGACAAAGGTCAAAGGCCAAAAGGTCAAGTAAAAATGTTAAAATTTCACTCTTTTTTCTCCGTATCTTGGAAATGTTCAAGATATCTTCTTGGGACATAGTATATATGCATGTACTGACTAGCAGTGATTATCTAGGGAATTCTTGGTTCATGGGGTCAAAGTCAGGGGTCAAAGGTCAAGGGCAACACTTCAAAATTTTACTATTTCCCTCATATTTATGCAATGCCAACAGGATTATTTTTTTTTCTAACTTGGTGTTTGCATGCATAACCTAATAGAGATTCTCTGGGAAGTTTTGTTGTTGTTGTTGTTTTTTTTTTTTGCCAATAAGGTCAAAGATCAAGTGAAAGTGCTGAACTTACTTCTTCCTCCATATCTCGGAAGTGGCTCAAGTTATCTTGAAACTTAGTACATATTTATGCATGTTCTGCCTGACAGTGATTCTCTTTTGAATTTTAGGGTCAAACACCAGATGAAAAAGGTAACAATGTACTATTCAACACAGAAATTGCACTTTTTCTCCATACCTTGAAAATTACTCAATGCATAAACTTATGAGAGGGTCAAAGTCAAGTTAAAGTCCTTAGATCCCTAAATACATGCTCTCCTATTCATCCAATTAAACCTAGGTCAAGGAAGATGAACATTCAACACATTTGTGACAAACATGTCATTGTAATATTTTGCCAATTTTGTGAAAATGTAATCACACATTGTCCACATGTACTATAGACCTATTAGGAGAATCATGCATTATGGCGGAGACATACCAGTCGCCATAGCGACATTTCTAGTTATTTCTATTTCTTATTTATTTATTCGTTTTAGCATAAAAATCGTGTCGTAGATTAGCGTCGCGGATCTAAAGCTGCCTTAAATACCATTGCTTCATGAGCCAATTAACGAGGGCAAGGGAGAACCAGACCCTGTATAAGCGCGCGCCCTTTCCGCGTCGCTAGTCGGCATCCCGAAAACATTCATAACAGCGTATTCCAGACGCTCTCCTACATCTCATACAGTCCTCACAAAGACTTTAAACAGGAAAAAAAAATCTTAGACTTTAAACAGGTGCATTGGCCTTGGACTCTGCTTTACCTTTGGAGAATCAATTTTGCTGATATACGTTGGAGCACAGTGGCACGGTGGTTATGCTCGAATCCTGCCCTGCCCGTACACCAGGGGCCAAGATGTTTTAACCACTTTGCCCGTCCGTTTTAACCACAGTATGCAAATCGATTATTTGACATTGCTTTGGTAATGATGACGGCAGGCCCATCTTGGCTTTAAAAAAAGTGCTTAAACTGATCAAGTGACCCTGGATGTCAACCACCTATCATTATGTATATTTGCTATCACGTAGTCATGGTTTGATTAATGAGAGTCATCGCCTACGGTGCCTGCATGCAAGTTGATATCAAATGAATATGATACCTTATCGAAGTCCATGTCAAGGAAATGAATAGAAATCTCTTTAAACATCTTTCATCAACCGACGCTTCAAAATGTTACTTCTTACTGCTCTTTTCGCTGTTTTAATCAAATTGCATTATGTGTCTACACGCATCATTAGTTGCTTTACTTGGCCGCTTACATGGCTAGGAAAGCAATGAACGTTTGTAAGCGAACAGCCACTGCTCGACGGCATTAAGCCCCCTACTGAGGACAAGCCAGTAAAGATAAAGTGCCTTGTTAAGGGTCACAACAACCGCAGTGAGGGAACTCGAACGTAGGACCTCATGATAGTCTAAGGTGTCATCCACTGAACCATGGTCACGCCCAACGAGGCCAGAGATGATCCGTGTACGCGATTTACCTTTTTAGTCGATGTTGTACCGCCATGTTAGGCAAGCCTCTATTCCATTACAAAATAGAAGTCGGCCATCGGTGATACTGATGTATAAGAAAGAATGAGAAAACCACACCACACACACGAAAAGAAAAATTATAATTCCGTCCAGCCTACTTTCGAATCATCTCTTTTGACCGGATCGCACGCAGATCTACCTCAACCAGTCAAACAAAAGAGCAAAAATGGAGGTGAATCTACTCATTGCTCTGCACTTTTATTCTGGCCGCAATGCAGGCCTATATCCAAACCACAGAAAACAACACCAACAACAAGCCATAGAGACTTCCATCTTAACTTAAGGAGATTTCTGCTCGACGGCCATCCTAGCAAGTAGAAGTTAAATAGCACAGATTAGGATCGACAGGTCAGGTTCGGGGAAAATTCCTTCTTCATGAATTCACAATATACTCCGCTTATCTCTAGGGATGAAGAGGAAGGAAACTAAAATGACGTTGTCCTATACGACCGCACCTCAGACATCTTTCTTTTCTGCTTCTTCTCTTTTTTTCCGGGGATTGACGATAGAGGAGGCTTTGAAATACCCAGCCGCGGCCTCTGGAAGGTTAAGTGAGAGCTTAGAAGATGCTATCCCTATACTGGTGGGGAGGGGGGTGGGGCAAGGCAAGATATCAGAGTATCTTCCGGTTGCCAAGTTCAGATGTTTCCCTTGATTAAAATAGAAAAATGGACAAATGAATTGATACGTCAATGAATAAATAAAAGTATGATATTAAATTCTTGTGTTTTTTTTTTTTTTTTGTCTTTGGCAGTGAGATGTATCTACATCAAGAAACGTACAAACTTGCAACGATGTAGGCCCTACGTGCTTCTGTGATATGGTTGTGGAGAACTAGACAAATTCATACAAAAGCGTAATCAAGAATACTACTATATGCCTTTTTATGAGCCCTTCATTTTTAAAAAGATACTTAAACCGGAACACAAAGGAGAAAAGAAAGCATGTCAGCTATTATAAACAAAAGAAGCAGTGGGAAGAGTAATAATATTGGTAGTGATGAAATATTGCTGAAATGATAACAATAACAATAATGATTATACTGGCATTAATACCAAGGTTTATCCAGGCACCATTTTGGGGTACAATGTATTCATCATTACGCGGGGCAATTTTTCCATTGTGCGTATAGCCAGGCGAAGGTATTTTCCGTATTTCCATAGCGTCAAATCGAGCCATCGACAAACTCTTAATTGGGAGAGGCTAATTACATCAGTGAATCCATCGCGTGTGATAGTGGTGTCCCTCTCGATTTAATATTCGAACACCTGCTCAAGGTCTCCACAAGGTTGTGCATATAAGATTGGTTTCCCTTTCTTAATCACCGCAATTACATTAATTCGCGGGTCACGGAGAAAAGTGACACGTTAGATCGATGCCGGAGAATTCATGCTTTCGGGATCTGTTTTGTTTAAACAGACACGGAGCGTTGGGTACGCAATATCATTTTAAACTTTCCCCATAATCATCATGTTATTAACGATGAGTCTCCCCCTTTAAAAAGCCTTATGGATCTAGCTGTCTAGACGTAGATAGTTACTGCTATCAAGAGGGCGGGGTGGGATGAAGTGGGGTTCATAAGTGATGGGGATGGGCAGGAGGCGGGGAGAAGTCTCTACTCTTGGCGCACCACACTTCTTGTCACTTCTCGTCCGCCATCTGGAGCTATTTTATCCTGGTCGGGTTCAGAGTTGTCACAGGTCAAAGGTCATGTTGATTTGACGCCTCATTTTAGCAATTGCACATGTCAAGATGAAGGCCACTCGCTCGCTACGTGTCCCCGCAGTTTTCCTGTCCACGTGAACAGAAAACAAGTAACGCTGATTCTCAGAAGTACTGTGAATATTCATGTGAGGCGAAGAGTATGTTTTTGTGCTTTCTTTTAGAGCCATTTTGAGGCTCGATTGTCCTGGTATAGCTTTTCGTTGTCACGAGATTCCATCTCTCGTGTGTTGTGGTCAAATAACTTGTCTCGATGCAGCCTTGAGAGTCTAGGGGAGCGGTTTCGTTATTAAAACGCCACTTTTATTCTCTCTGTTTGTTAAAAACAGATCTGCAGAACTCCCGGAAACGGATGTGAATGCCTGGATTCCCGTGATCAACATCCGAGGGGCGTCGACCGATGGCGAGACTTGGGAGCAGGCAAAGATTGAACCCATCGACAACACACAACTAAACGAACGTGAGTCATTCTTATCATCACGAACGTCATGTTTGTATTTGTATAATGTACATGTGTATATATATATATATACACACACACATTCACATACAAACACTCATTTATATATATATATATATATATATATATATATATATATATATATATATATGTATATATATATACACACACACACACACTCACATGCAAACACTCATTTATATATATATATATATATATATATATATATATATATATATATATATATAAATGAAGAAATAAACTGGTAAAAGACTCCTGAAGAAGGCGGAATCCGCTGAAAATTTGAGTCGAATAGACTCATTTTATATTGGCAAAAAATGCATTACCAGTTTATTTCTTCATTTCTTCGTGGAGCCAATACGTAAATTCTCAACTTGTTTATATATATATATATATATATATATATATATATATTAATGAGGTTATTGACGGTGGATACACATTACATAAGCATGTATATGCCTAAACACAAGCACAGACACATACACAAACACGATCTTAATGAAGATAAATGGGGGCCATTCCAACGAATCGATATCCAATTTACATTCCTGTATGCATTTCGCCTGACAGCCTTTAAATACTGAGGAGCTGAGTTCCATAGCAAGTGTTTGTTGATTCAACTCCCAATACCGAATCGATATCAAGCAAATTGATCAATTGTGGTTTTCTTACGTATGTTTCCAAGTCAACGAGAACGGACCACTATATAGGAAACTTTGGTAACACTCCAATTTGATCTTGCGGTCGTTCTTTTCAACTGTCATTTCGATTCATAACAAGTTGACTTTAACATAAAAAGTAAAAACGCAGTCAAACAGAATTGTAGACATTTCATCTATATCAGACACAGAAAAATACAGTTTTGGAATTTTCAGACATAGACAAAATGAGCTTTTGTAGTTTCAAATATTTTTCCCGGAAGAGTGATTTTACTTGCAACAACATACAAATGTAATATTCAAGTTGGATGAAGTGACAATGTTGTCACCTCACAATCCTCTCACTTGTGTACCCAAAGTAATTGCGAAACTGATATACTCGGCAGAGAAGAAATCTATTACAGACGACGACAACCCCTTCCTTAGAAAATAATCATTGCAAGAGATTTAAAACTCGGCAATAATTCCATGCGAGTGGTGCAGGTTGCTTTCTTTTATTTCATGTTTGAATGAAAAGAAAATTTTTAAGGTTTGTTTCAGTAGATGGCTTATAAAGCGACGTCATCATCTTCGTGTGCTAATGCTGTTTCGTCAAAATGTATGGCGTCTTTTCCATATCAGGCTTTGATAAAACTTTTGTCAGTACGTTAGATTAATTTTCCTTATTTTTAAAGAAAACTAGAACATAGAGAGGAGTTGCGCTCTTCTGCAAAAATTTTGACCGACTTGAATAACTATCTTGCAAATTCAGAATATATATATATATATATAATATAAATATATATATATATATATATATATATATATATATATATATATATATATCGAAAACTTTTGTTTTGACATGAATATATACATATATCTCGCGTAAATATGTGCGTATCTGTGTACTCTGAGTCTGACTATCTATTCCGATATGCGACTGTTCACTTAGTTATTGTACTCTCAGTGTTTGTGTGCTTAAGTTCTTTACCTTAAGCGTTCCTGTATTTACACGTCCTCGTCTGTGGTTTACAGTTCTCTTTAGCATCGAATCCTTTCCTCTATTAAGAAGTCGAATTTGCACTTTCGATTGTACCGTTTGTTTGTCCATTAACGGTCTACCGTGAACTCCCCAACAGTTGGTACCTCCACAGTGACGTAAAAGTAAAGATTCCCATCCAGAACGATCCCTCCCATTGATATGCAGGATAGATGCAGTCATCCCTTGTTTTACAAATTTCCCTGGCGGTCGACTAAGGTTACGCGCCATGGATTGCATTGCCTACTAAGTACTCAGTATTTACTCAACTTCGGTCCACACCAAACAACATATCCTTTTATTTCTAAAATGAAAAGTAACAGCACTGTCGCGCATTTAAACTAGCTACGCATATCCCTTCACACATAGACAGTTGTCTATATATATATTTTTTTTGTAGGATTTATTTGATCCTAGCTCGTTGCAAAATTCTAAAAGAATTTGAAGTGATATCACTTTATAGGATGCCATGAAATAAATATAGAAATGTGTTTGAAAAAAAAAATATATATATATATTCTTACTCTGACATGGCAAGGTGCTAGCATTTCTCTCCCTTTCTAATTTCTCTCTTTTTATATTATTATTTGATGAACATTATGATTACGAGAGGGGTTTTTTCCCCTTCGGTCTACTTCGGTCGGTAGGACTTCATCATTAATTTCAAAGATGGGAATCATATATTTATATCTTTTATATCTCATTATCTTTTTGTGATGTCATTCAATTTGAATTATGTCCTGAAAAGAAATTGAACATTTTTTATGCTTTGCTGTGGTGAAAATGTTTAATAAATGAATTCATTTTAATTGTAGGGTGACAAGTAACTATCCTTTAGGAATTGAAAGGGCGTCAAAACCACTGACCTATCTCTGAATTAACGACCATGATGTTATGAAACGGTTTGAAGGTAGCGTATAATCCTGAAGAAGAAGCAAATGCTGGTCTAATTTTTTTACTTTCTTTTTTTTTAACTTTTGATGTCGTTCTCTTTTTTGTGTGTGTTTTTCTATTTCTTATACTCTTTTCAATATCCATTTCTTTATTGCCTCGTTATTTATCTTTTCGTAACTTCGCATAAGTGGTATTTTAAAAAAATTAGCTAAAATATAAGAAAAATAACAAACACACACACACACACTTACTTACCCGCCCTTACTGGACATCTAATTGTATTCCTTTCAAACTTTGATGAGTGCATGCTTTGGGACTTTCTTTTTTGTTAGGAAATAAGATAATGAGCCCTATTATAGTTATATATTCATGTACGCAGCTTTCAAGTCAAATTTGAGAGAGAAAGTGTGCGTTTGTTTGTGTGTGCGTGAAAAGAGAACATGTGTGACAGAGAGAAAAAAAATATGCGTGAGAGGGAGGGAGAGAGAGAGAGAGAGAGAGAGAGAGAGAGATGACGCGACATGGTGTGACACGTTTGTTCAGATCCAGCATAATCTTCTAAGGATGCCGCCTGTATACGAGATGGGCAAACCTTCATCATCACACCAATGTATACGCTTTCATCATGTAGAACGTGATTAATAACTGAACAATGTTACTCGTGAAATAGCACTGGTAACACTACATTAGTGACATGCAAGTTCATGTGACCTTTCCATCAAAGAGGGGGGAAAACGTTGCTCCAAGAAAGTGGCGGTGGAAAGCAATCACCCATCATCCCTGTAGGGGCACCATCTCGTCACGGACCGGTGCTCAGGAGTGAGGGATGCCCAAACGACAGCCATAAAATAGCGCGTGATTAGTGGTCACCACGGCATCCCGACCACCAACATCAACACCTTTTTTTTTTTCTTATTTGTCCAACATGCGGTTTTATCCCCTTATGCGTGCACACACACATGCACGCCATCCACTCCCTTGCGTCCTCTAATGTCAGATATTGGCCTTGACTTTGTCACGAATGTTTGACAAAGACTCATTGAAACCATTAGCTATCACTGCCCCCCCCCCCCCATTTTCAGTGAACTGTGCCAACAACACCCTTTGAAGGAAGGGATATTGTACAAGTGTAGTCACATAATAATTTTAGTGGCCCAGAATAAAGAGAGCAAACAAACAACACCAACCAACTGACCAAAAGCAAATCGTTGTTATTTTCATGGTTGTTTCAGCGACGGTGAAAGGGAATAAACAGTACCCGGCATTTGAACATTTCGGTGGAGTCGACATTGCGCTGCAAGCATTAGTTTACTACCTGCTTTTTGCTTTTACGATCTTTTTGACAATGGGAGCTGACCCATCAAGAATACCTTAGCCATATACACCAAGCTGTATATATACGTGATTATGTTATTACTTAATGTAGTTAAGGTAAGAAACGACTCGTGAGATCTGTTTGACACCAACCGAAAGTCAGTATTATCCACCGCCTTCCAATGATAATCCTTCGCTCCCCACATCGAAGCATCGGAGCGATAACTATCACTACCAGAAAATGAGTTTTTATCGCTTGTCACCCGTGACTGCGTCCTGACGGTGACACCCAGTAGTATCGGTGGCGGTCTTCTCGAGGGGTGTAAACGAGGGCAGGACATTATCACAGTATAGCATTTCAGTAGTAGATGGGAGGCAGTTATAAAAAGCGAAGGATTTGAGAAGGAATCTCAGTGACACATCCATCGGCAATGGCATATTATCCGAAACATGACAGGGTCATTTTGTTTCAGGGTGGAAGGAAGGGGATCTGAGGAAGGTTTTTTTCTTCTTTCTTCTTCTTCTTTCTTTCTCTATACGCATGGTATGCTTGTCGGTTGTGGCACATTACGCACTAAATGGACGATCAAGTTTTGGCTTGCGTTCCCCCTATTGCTGAGTAACGATCTACGATCAATCTCCCCGCGTTTTAGACCTGGTGCGGCGTTGCACGATGTTGTTTACTTCGCCCGAGTGCGGTACGCTACCGAACGGCCTGGCTTCTCACTCATGGGGTAATGAAGTGTCGTATGACTCTGAGAGCTAATGACCCATGTTCGTGTCGCAGGATGTTTGTCTGCTAATTTACATATAGAAGATCACTCCGCAAAGGAAGGAGGATCCCGCGTTTATCGCACGTCTTCTTAAAAAGAGGAATATAATAGCTCCTCTTGGAGCGACATATCGATTTATTCTCATAAAAGGAGTTGGAGCAAAAGAAAAAAGGGAAAATTATCGAGAAGTTTGGAGTCTTCTCATGAAACATTATATCTTCAGTTCAAGTTTAATAAAGAGGAAAAAGAAAGGTGTATTTCACTTTTGGAGCAGAAATTTTTGAGATATCAAGAAATTCTTACGAAAATTATTCAGTCCTACCGGAGACGCATAAAAAAAAAAAAATGGATACGAACAAAAGTTACAGATTGATACCAGGAGAACATCGTACACTAATACGGTCATTTTTCGTCTTCAAGAAACCATGTTTACAATTTAAATCACATAATTTTGTTTTGTTCATTAGCTGTATTGTACTAGGGTCCTAATTATATAGGTATTATAAGTCGTCTAAATGTACGTGTGTTTTAAAGCAATGCCACTGCAATAAGAACAGATTTTCCAGCAGAATTTTGCCGTCTTGCTAAAAAGAAAAAGAGAAAAAAGAAAATGCAGGTGGAATATTAGTGGTTTTTTTAACCGTTTCCTTTTTAGATTTTGTATTTCTCAAAGGGTAACTGCATGCCCATCCCTTTTGTACAAACAGTGGGTTGATCATGTCGTGAACCAAACTTGAACTTAAGTCCCCATGTGGATTACATGAGGTTCGACAGTCACTTAAGTCTCGGTCACAAATGCCTTTACGAACTGCTACGAACGCCGTACGAACGATTTTTAGACAATTTCGTAAGATCTTCTTAAGAAGGCCGTACGAAACCAGCGTTGGTAGACCGTTCGTAGACCGTTCGTAAGTTCGTAGCCTGGTCGATCGTCTTGTCCAAGATTTTTTTTTTTTTTACTTCGTACGAAACCCTCTCTTTGCAAGGCGGATGTACGAAAGTCGTGCGAACGTCGTAAGAACTACGCAAGATTTTGCAGGGTCAAGAGACAATTCTAGAAGCCTTAAATTCTTACGATGGTTGTAAGAACGCCTTAAATCGTTCGTAGAGGGCTCTTACGTCTTTCGTAAGAATGCCTTACGAACGGAGATTCGTACGGCGTTCTTACGAACAACTCTTCGAGTTTGTAAGGCGTTCATAAGGAACTCGTAAGGCGTAGGTACACAATATTTGTGCAACTGTTGAGTTTTAGGGGTATAAAGCCAAACGTGCGAAGTTCAAATCCTCACTTTGTTCTAGGTGGTCAACCAGAAATCATTTCTGTTAAATATGGGACCAAAACTGAAGGCAATCTAATGGAAAAGAGGGAGATGAGGAGGAAGGAGCGAGAGGGGGAGAGTTGGAGCAACAACCTCCTCCTCTACTTGTAGATGCAGCTGCGGTTGTAGTCTCCTTGGCACTACTGCCATCTTGAAGTATAAAACTTTCAACTGTTACAGAATTTTAGACAGGACATGGCAGCGTCTTTTTAACAACCCGACAAAATATATATATAAAAAAAATCGTAAATCTTCTTACGAATGACTTGACAGTGCCGTGAGTTGCACGTACAACCATCTTACGACAAAAAGAAATCGTAAGATGGCCGTAAGTCTGACGAAAGAATAACAATAACTCAAGGCATTCTTAAGAAAAACGTACGAATTCTAGAGCCATAAATCATTTCGTTTCTCTAAAAGGTCTTAAGTTGTTATTGCGAATTAAACAGCGTTCGTACGAAATTCGTAAGAAGGCCGTATAAGAATCTGTGACCCATCTACGAATCTCTACGAACTCCAGAATTCGTACGAACAGTGACATTCGTACGAACTCAGCGTTCGTACGAACCTTTGTGACCGTAGCTTTAGATATCCCCTGTTTCACATGCATTTTCTAGCTTTATTAAACTGATTTTGAGAGGGCGCTCTTCATCGACTTTTAATGTCAACAATGCAGACAATATTGATGCATTAGTAGATACAGAAGAACGTTGACTATAGAGAATGTATGCTTACCAGTCCTCTAATAGTTTCTGGATGAATCGTCGGTTTAATCTAGTTCATTAGTATTTCTTCTCGACCGAGAACCCCTTAGGCCTATGTGCCCCATACAAAGGGCCACTGCGCTTCGTAATCACAACACTGAGAACAAACATAATCGGATGCTTTATTCTATCTATTCATTTACTACTCATGGGAAGGATTGCCCTTTTAGCCATAGGACTTATTTTCAAAGAGGTCCTTGTCATACATTAAAAACAAACAAACAAACATATTATGCACATTGAATATTGTTTCAGTTAAAAACACAGTTAATTACAAAATAAAACCTTTACCATTTTTCGAGTAGTGGGCCTAGTACTACACAAAACAAACCTCAACCATACACTTAACAAACAAAAGAAGACCAAACATGAAAAGAAAAGCAAGTAAAGAAACATATGGTGAGAAAAGAGGCGAATCATAACCAATGGAAGATTTAATTTGGTGTATATTTTGTGTAGAATTAGGATTATAAATTTTCTGATCGATTCATACAATTGCCATTCAAGTGGCGTTTAAATAATGCGATTGATACAGGCGCGGACTCTGGGTTATTGAGTTCATTCCAGAGTTTCACTCCTCGGTACGTGGGGGCTCGTTTACCGTAATTCGTCTTTGGCTGTGCAAGATATAATTTCCTCTGGTCATGACATGTACAATAGACAGATTCTAGAAAACAAAACATATCAATGAGATAAGACGGACAAAGCTTATCAATCGCTCACTATTACTGACAAGTTGAGACCAACGAACCTGAAGTCTGTCTCACTTTAAAGTGACATCCTTTAAAGGGATGGGATAGTATTGGTTGAGATGAGGATTAGGCTTTTAACTTTTTGTGAGGTACCAAGAAACCACTTTTGAAATAGCAAAGAACATACCATTCTAACAGGACTTCAAAGTTTATTTGATGGAAATCGGTCATGGAATGGCTGAAACATCCACAAACAAAGTAAAACAAAGCGATCGTATTAAAGTGTGGGTTCTGCCTTTTATTACGATCGCTCTTTTTGCATATCTCAGCCATTTCAAAACCAATTTTCATCAAATAAACATTGAATTCCTCTTGAAATTACATGCTCTTTCATATAAATTTTATAAGCGGTTTCTCATCATCTCAACGAAAAATGACAGAAACCTGAAGTAAGGTCTCAACCAAAGCTATGATCCCTTCAAGGATGTATGGAGAATAGGCCGAAATATGGGTGAGGAGAGCTGGCTGTAGCACGGGCGAATATGACTTATTTGATATTATCACAAGAGATCTCCGGTTCTCAACAACCAAACGCCGGTTAAATTGCCTGAGGAATTATGGAGGGTGGGGGGGGGGTTGTGAGGAAGGAGAAGAGGCTACGTGGCTTGTCTGGGTTTAATTCATTCTTAGGCGAAACAATTTTCCCCTGTGAACGTAAACTTCACTAGTACCCCTTTGTCGGTTTCTTTCGGTTCTCGTACATAAAGACAAGTTCATCACGTTGACAGAGCTCTCGACGTTTTGTATTCCGCAAAGACATTAATGACCGTATGATTTATCGACACATTGTTCTTTTCATTATTGTATGCATATCGTGCCAACGATAATTCAAAATGGATTTTTGTTTCTGTCTGCTGTTGTCAGTGTGCTGTCTTTTTGTAGTCGTCTCTCCTTCGAGGAGGAAGAGTATACGTCAGAAAATTTCGGAGAATGATTTTCTAGTATACCCTATAGTTATCATTCTCATTCTAGCGTGTTATCCTCTTTGTCTAATACAGACCTTAGTGCAAACATGATTCGTTACAGATATTTCCCAGTATTCGCACCACTCTGAAGAATTTCGATAAAGTGTGTATGAACTTTTCTCTCTTTCGATGTGAGTTTTCAATAGTAATAATTATGGAGGTGACATTTCCCTCGCACCTATATGTGAACAATGACGTGACGACACGGTTCGGTACCTCAGTGCACACACACACCCCACACCTTGTCCGCTTGCTCCCATGGCCATACATCAAAGTGATATAAAACGGTTTCCTTTTCATTATTTTTTTTTCTTTTACAGTCATGAATGGTGGATAAAAGCACTTTTTTTTTAACCTATGATCTGGATTTCCCCCTGGTAGACAACTTCCTCGTTAAGTTTGCTTTGTTACGCGTGTTGAATTCTGCTGGCAGATTTTGCGTAAGTGTGAGTTTGTGTGTGTGTGTGTGTGTACGTGTATATAATGCTGTGTGTTGCCCCACTTGTGTCACCTATGTTTCAGCTGAGTAATCTGTGTGTGTCATGTGTGTGTGTTGAGCTGAGTAATCTGTGTGTGTCTCGTGTGTGTATCGAGCTGAGTTTAAATCTGTGTGTGTCTTGTGTGTGTTCCGAGCTGAGTAATCTGTGTGTGTCTTGTGTGTGTTTCGAGCTAGATGGACGATCTCCTTTTGTTGCTTCCTCATTTACCGAGTTACGCGGGTATCTCAGCAGAGTAAATTTAGAGTAAAAGTCAAGAGCGCTGAAGAAGGGAAGGGGAAGGAGCTGTCACAGAGTCAAAATAAGATCCTCTGCGGATGAGATACACGTATTTTTCAGTTTTTAGACTGTGTGCTCGTACGACCTTTCTGCTCAGTTTGAGTTTCTTCTGAAGTGACGTGTAGACGAAGGAGATATATCTCGAGGAACAGCAACATCGCAGTTAAGGTAATTAGGTGCTTACCCTTTTAATCATCTTAAGAATTTGACAAGAAAATACGATTGATGGAGAGGGTATTCAACTTTTCAACTCCATTAACGTCCATCTCCCCCTTGTAAGTGAATGATTTCAGCGTCTACGAGTTTGATTTATTCTGCAGGTGTCATGCAAAGATAAATTTGGACATACATAGATAATACAAGAAATGGGAATGTGGAGTTTAGGAAGTAAATGATCATGCGATTCCATGAAATCATGTCTATCTTCTAAGATAGAATTCTTGGGTATGTAATGTATGTATGGTAATGGATGGGGTGTTACAAAGAGGAGTTGTGTCCAGCTGCAATAAATTGATACGTGAGATAGATGTATTTCATTTAGTGTAGACTGCCATGGGGTATCAAGACGTTTTGCTGAGTAGGATTGATGATTTGATGAGGTATTCTTATGGTAAGTGTGCAATTAACGCTGTGGATGTTGGTCAGTGTAAAGGCGTGTTCGTTGATATGGTTAAATGGAGATGGTTATTTGGTTGAGACAGTTCCACGGTTTGGGCAAACACCTATCACTACTCTATATGTCAGCCATGCTTTGGGTATGTTTTTTTTTTTTTCTTGGCCTTACGCTGTTACAGTCCATGTAAAGTATCCCATCAACTAGTGGTTTCCGGGTAAAGCGTTGGGTTGAAACTCTACTTATTGTGGAGGCCAATCGTGATGGAATCTACTATGCACTCTATGTCGCTTCATGTCAAGCGATCCGGAGGTAAGCTTAGATCTATTGCCTAAATAGGGCCTATAGACCTCAATATTACCCCCTCCCCATAAAAATAATCAGTTGATTGAGATGTTTATTCATGCCTGATATTACTCATTAAGAAATATTGTTGCGCTTATAGTTGCCATCATCCCCATAAGAACAGGCTCAATTTTGTTGTCGTAAAAGGGGAAACGGAGCTAATGTCTCCTGCATTGCGTCCTTTTAAGGAGTCTAACAGCACATTACATACACCCCAAAGCGTAGTAAGATACTGGAATGAGTGTATACACAATGTCCTTGGTGAAATAAATGGTAAGAATATTGGCTAGAGAGATAAAGATTGATACATTGCCGGCATATTTGAGGAGATATCATTTTTCAGTGTAAAAGACATGTGACGTATAATGTGTAAGAAAAGTTCAGCGATCGCGAGTCACTGTAAACACGGTCACTAAAAAAAGACTACAACAACAATTGTGCGGGTAGAACGTTTCACGAGTGGTATATACAGGTGTTCGGTTCAGTTTAATTGCTTCATTTTTCACTGTCAACACAGTTATCCGAATTCCCACAAGGTGTCATCATAAATTCATGCAAAACTACCAAACATTATTCTACAATACACGCGTAATATAACTTTTAAAGTTGGCCCGGAAGATAAAAGACATGACTTGTGTTAAAGGGAATAGAACCCTTTATACGTTTTGATAATCATTGGGATCAAGCCAAAAGGTGATTACAATGATAACTGGACTTATTTTGATTGGCTAAATCGTTTATTGTACGCTGTTCATGTTTTATAACCGCTGACGCATCTCTTGAACTTGTGTGAACCCCGGTGCAAACAGTCTCACACGTGCCATAGTTTCAGGAAACTACAGGGCAGTATAGCAGAGAATGATTCCGAAGCAAGAATTAGTATTCTTTGTTGTAATCAGAGCATCGAAGAAAACTGCTTTCCATCAAATAAATTCAGAGGTCTTTTAATTTCACCATGCGTGATCATCAATATCTCGTGAGATCTGCTATAATGCGCGTCAGAAGGACATTATTACGGATAAAGGAAAACTTACCTGCATGAAAGAGTGCAACAGAATTAAATTATAATGAACATCGGCGCGGTTTCGGAGAAAAGTTAAATGATGATTAAAACGACATGGCCTTAATAGCCAGCCAACATGACTCCTGTGGGTATCTTAAGAGTACTGTCGAGTGGTTGCAATGTTGTTCGTTGTCAATATTGTATGCAGCACATGAAATGTCGCTAGTTTTACATAGCCTTGGGAAAAAGAAGGAAAAAAAAAACATGCAAAGCTATCACGGACGACTTGTACTTAAACAACCTTCTACACCAAGGGGTCGAATGCCTTCATACAAAATTAAAGATAAGTCGAGTTTAGAAAGGGCAACCTTTTTCTACACGTCAATTAGGGATTACACTACCTAGAGTTGTTACAGTCACGTAAAAATGATCGTCATTTTGAGACACGAAGCGCACGCCATGCATCAAACTCGCCCAGTCACTGCATGACGTCTAGAAAGACAGGTATCTTTCATTATTTCACTCAGATTTCACAGATCCACTGCTTCGTAAAATACGGGAATGTCCTACTGGGCGTTTTGCCACTGAGAAGAAGCTTCCTTCTTCGCAGGAAGTTCACCTCTCAGCATTACTGCATACTCTTTGATCATCGAGTTGGCACCTCAAAGACAAAATGCCCTCCGTTAGAGTCAGTGATAAAGTTACGAGAAGTGCTGTTGATTTTTGTCATGGCAATATTTCTAAATTGGTAATTCACTATTGTGATGGGAAGAGTATTCTAATCATTGCGCCATTAAAAATATAATCCATAAAATATCTGCATACCGCAGACACGGAAACCCAAGAAGTCAGTATAATGTGTCTACTTCAGGAATTCACTTCTCCTCCATAGATCCGCAGATTGGGAGCTATTTCTGGCTCTCTACTATTGTCGCTGCCTTTGTTTGATTGTTTGTTCGGCCGCTTTGCCCATTTTCCACCGCTTTTCTTCGCCTAGATAAACCGTGCCTTTCACGCCGCGAGAATGTTCAAATAGAACCTAAAGCTTCTGTCGTGAAACATCGCGCCTTTAACAATCAGGGATAGGAACCCGAGAACCCTCAATCTCCTTTTCAGCCCCGACAAGATGCTTTGCGGCCATCAAAGAAGCACAAAAATGGAGAAGGGCTATTACCGAAAAATGTAGAATCATCCAAATATCTTCGATTTGAATGACGCAAAGAGGGATAAGCTTATAGAATCGCGTAAGTAGTTTCTATGTGAGACAGCAAAATAGACGGCAGCCACCTCGATGTTGGATTGGCAGTGTGTTTTATACATTCCCCTTTACAAATTTAGAACCATAGGGGCAGCTCTGAGCATCGACCAATAGAATCCCCAAAATCGGATCTCAAGGAATTGTCGAGATATCGCATTCTCTGATTTCCCGCAGGTACGAATATATCACTCGAGTCTTTTGGCGGTCATTGTGTTTAACCACTTACGGAGCTCTTCTTCGATCGCAGGTGCAAGCGCGGCCTGGTACCTTAAGAAGCAAAGGATTACTGCTCAGTACTGCTCCCCTCCCCCACCACCATCTTTTTGCAAAGTTCTGTTTGTTTGTTTGTTTGTTTGTGGGTGTGGTATTTTTTGTTTTCGTTTTATCCTTATTCTTGTCAGGACTTCATGCCACTGCTTCTAACATAATTATTTTTATCTGACAGTCGGTTGTAGGTGTGTGGTGTGTGCATGAATGTATTTTTCCACATTCGTTTCTATCTATATCTTGTACAGCTAGGCAATCCAATTTTCGTTTTTCTTCGAAAACCGTTTTCTTGAACTTTGACAAAGCCGAGAGTTTGTATAATGCTATGCAACATGATTGATGTCAATTCATCTTTTGCAAGTTCCGTCTGGCACAGGCGTCGCTCTTGTCAAAACACGCCTTTTCCTTTAATACTCGTTTTCTAAGGGAAATAGCCAGGATTTAAAATTATTAAGAGTGTGCGCCTATACTGTACATGGATGTACGCATGTGTGAGTATCGTATTGTCAAGTGATGACGCACAAGCTACTGTTAAACACAACACAGGGAGCACGTATCTTCTGAGGACCGGTATGCTTTTCGTTAGCTACACGCAGTCTCACTAACTAGTACAGTAAATAATATGTGGAGAAATAGGACAAAGATCCTCGAAGAATACGGGTTTCCCTATGTCGTTGGTCGTGGCATCACTGAAAAAGCGAATACCATTCTCCAGTGGAGAACGCCAGCACGTATACTACAGCATATTGGTTCCGGCATTAGACGAAGCGCTCAACCTGCACAAGATCGACGTGGTGCTAAGTAGGCCTACTTTGCCCAAGGTCTCGTGGCTGGGTGTCGGTTCAAAGTCAACACCTTGCTCCCATCTGCGGCTCAATGCATTAACTAGAGAGATGAGCATGGGATTTGTTTTTCATGAAAGTGAGACTGAGTTTTATCTTCAAGCCGAAGTCCAATACTCTAAACCAATATCCCATCTAACTTTTCCCATCCAATATCAATATCCAAAACTTGACCCCTTGATTTCCGCGATGAAAATACTTTCAAATCTCTCTGCAAATTTACTCTTTCTTTTCATATTGGTTGGCTCTTAGTAGAATTCAATCCAGAGATGAAGATCTTCCTAAAATGAAATCGGCACCCTCAAAGACATAGATTGATAAAAGTCTGGGAAAATTCAGGCTGTTATTAAAAAGAAAAGAAAAAGTTTCGTCCAAGGTAATGTGAGCGAATCGTCTTACTATAGGCGTCATAAAGATGGCAAAGTAGTCATTTTGGTCACGTGACCGTTACGTCATCAGCATGATCATCTCCATTCGTTCTACACCCAGTGAAACAAACTGTATACTGCGCCTTCACGTGTCGTGAAGTTTGTAAAGAAGCATAAAATCCGACTGAAACTGTCTTGGAAGATAATGATAACCTTTCATTCTTGAAGTATAATCTACCAGACTTAATATGAAGAAAAATGCTCCTTTCATATGCATGAAAACGCCAAACTCGTGATATCTCTGCAACAAAAAAATTAACTCATACAGTCAGTCTATACGACCCTCGAAGACCGTGAGATTTCCACTAAAGGAAACGGTATATAGATAACCAGTCGAAATTCAAAAAGTTTTGATTTTCTTGACATTTTTCTCTTATATCACTCTAACCCACCAATCTGCGACACTTATTTCACTTCTTCCAAAATAACTTCACAAGTAGTTTGAAACTACAGGAAAAATTAGGTTCGTATCCATTTTTGATAAATAAATTGCAGATATATACATGTTTTTCTGTATTTTTCAAGCGATAATAACAATTTCGCTTAAAATTCTTATATCACATAGGCCTGCGTATAACGGTATCAGTAAGGATTTATGATCCTGATTGAATAAATAATATTAGAGATCAGGCAATAATCGGCTTTCCCATTTCAGCGGCCGTTCAAAGGCTATACACTCGGAAGAGGTATCCTATATGTTTTGAGACTGAGTTTAAAACTTACTTGTTTCATGATGTTTGAACTTTTCATGTTTCTTAATCCTATCTTAATTTTTAGATCTCCAAGTCTGTCTTGAGTAGGCCTATATACTTCCTTTAATGAAAGATTTGGCACAATATAAATTTCATCTATTACGCATCTTTTATTTCTGGTTTCGCTCCCTTAGAATTTCTTTTCAAATATGGTTCATTCTGACTGTATTATCACATCTCAGCATCTTTCGAAACAAGTGCAACACGACTAGCTGGTCTGAGTGTGTGTGTGTGTGTGTGTGTGTATATATATATATGCGTGTATTGCGGTTGTCTGGATTGAGACCCAGCTGGTTCGATTCACCCTTGCTATTAGTGTAAAAAGGATTGACGTCTAATGTATACACACATGCGCAGACAATGAACTTCATAAACGATTTCACAAACTTGATTGTTCCTCGTTTTGATTGTATATCCTACTGGGCCCAGTACTCGGCAGCTGCCAAGTTTCACTAGGCTGACTCGAGGGGAGAACAGGCTGCTTAAAAATAAAACAAAATTTATCAACGGACTGATAATTAGCTGATGATCATTATGAGACAATATTTTCCTCGAGATCAACCCTGTCTCTCCATTCCCCTTTATTTATCTCTCAATAACTGAGACTATAGAGACCACGAAATAACCGGCTGTTCCATCTCAGCGGCCGTTCAAAGACTACACTTTTGAAAGACATGAAAGAGCTATCCAACGTTTTCTATTTCGAGAGCAATTACTGGAATGTTGTGTCAGCATGGTTGCATGTGCTGGTCAAATTTTCTCAGTCTTTTATTAAAGTGTACCAGCATCCCTAGTCTGCTTTGGTTTGTTATCAAAGAGACGATTCAAAGAGAGAAAGATAGGGATAGCCAGCTGGTAAGACTCATACATTTTTCGTATGAAAGTTGCTTTGATTACGGCGTTAAGATTAATCTAGTTTGTCGCGACGAATGACATGCATTATGCTGTTCTGAACGTGAAGTATTTCTAAGCATTTGGGCTTTTTCCCGATGAAATCGCTAATTTCTGCCGACGGACACCAATGAAATAATAGTCTGAAGCCATTTACCCGGTGGCCTGCCTCATCAGCACGGGTATGTATAACTTATTTCTTCTTCCTCTTTTGTATTCCAAGGATGATCAGAGCAATTCACTGATGCATCGCATAGTGTGAATCGAGAGTAAAAACTCAAAATACTAAGTATCAATCCTTTTGTCAATGGAGATATAGCGTGTCAAGCTTTACACGACTGATACAGTCCATGGACAGTTAGTCACGGTTTCAACCCAATACTAAGTATCACGACTGCAATCATTTTTCTTTTTATACCAATGTTTATGCAATTTCCCTGAAGTTCCTTATTGTGATCTACAGTGACGATGACACTCAGAGCAGGTGTGAGAGAGGAAGAAAATAAAAACAAAACCAACATAAAGCGCCTGTTCCAGAAACCTGCACTAACAACGCAACATTGAAAACAAATGCTTTGTTGTTGTTTTGTGTATGCATCTCTTGTTTCCTTGTTCAAACTTTCATTGTTATGCTTGTGAGGGATGAGTTTATTTTCTCCCCCTTGATAATGCTGCCACGCTCCTTTGACGACAGAAGCCAATAAGGTAGTCCACATAATTACAGCGATCGACGAAATGTGAGACCTGTAGGCCTACGTATGCAAATCCGCGTTGGTAAGTCTGCTTCGGATCGTGTTGAGTAAAAACAGGATGAGTGGGGGGGGGGGGGGGGGGGGGGCAGGGACTGCTAGATCGAATGAACCATGTGCATCTCTACGAGGACTTTCTTGTTTTTGTTTTTTGTCATTCTCTTTCTCTCTGTCCTACAAGAGATCTAAATCAGTATGTATTGGGGTTTCCTCTAGGTCGGATGGCCGACCCTATGCACCTGCAATTTTTTAGAACTTTCATCCCCTGTATCTTGTCCACAGCCGCTCGTCTCCCTGTCTCACGTTGCGCTCATCGGTACTAAATGCAGAGAAAGTAAACTCCACGTACACGCGCCGACTTGAAGTTTAATTCCAAGTTTTTACTCTTCTTTGCCCTTTTTTTAATAAACGAACGTAGCCTGCGTAGCGGAAAGCACGTTTTGAATACTTCAATGATAACCTTAACAAATAAATCGGATGGCTAATAGCGTGTTGCTCCATAGTACCACATTGATACACATTTTGACGTACTGATTTCAACTAACGTGTTTCAGCACTGCATGACGATAGCCTGGCGCTGAACGTAACCTGCTTTCCCGCCTACGAATTAGAGCGGGTTGCCGAGTGTTATCCTTTCACTATCTATAATCTATCTTTAGTTCTTTGTGCGACATTGTTGCTTGTTGGAGTGGTAAGAGTAATGGATGTGTGTAACTCTTATTGTCTGCATGGATGCACTTGAAGATAGAAAACCTCTTTCCATATACCAGATGGAATCTTCCTTCAAGTCTCTTCTTCTCTGACTGGTAAGATAAGAATCAGTAAGTCTTCTGTTGTCCGACCTCGGATCTGCTGCTTTGCGCAGAAATTTTGTCTCATAACTCAAATTATTATCTCTTGCAACGTTGTAGGTCTACATACTTATCTTAAGGTCTACACGATTACTGCCGTTTGTGAATGTGATGAATTTAGATATTTGCTATGATTATTTCTCTGCGTGATGATTCCTTACGTGCTTTTGTTAACATAAAAAAAAATGAGAGCTGGGGGTGTTTTGCTGTTCTTAAAGTTACGAACAACGACTGGTGATAAGTTCTTATATAGCGCTGAATTATAGAAATTCTGATAAGTATAGCACATCAGAACTGATCACCAGTCGTTCTTAAGTCGTTCGTAACTTTAAGAACAACTTTATGAAACATCCCCTGGCCTAATGGATTGATGCGTAATTTAACAGCCTAAATATTTATTTCTTGTAGCTGTAACAATTGGAATGGGTGTTTTCTTTCAGTTTGATTGATATAATAACGCGGTGGACATGTCAAATGTCCAGTGACTCAAACTTTCTAACCAATAGAAAATAAGATTTGGGTCTTTAAAATTCGTGTCATAACATGTACATCTTAGAGACTGGGGGGCATTTCATGAAGGAACTTGTCGGATAAAATGTCCGACAAGTCAATCATATCTGACAAGTTTTGAGAAATTCTTTATTCTGATTGGCTGATTTCTCTGAACTTGTCGGATATAATTGACTTGTCAGATATTTTATCCGACAAGTTCCTTCATGAAATGCCCCCCCTGATTTCATCAGTTTTTCATATATAACACCCTATAAAGTACGAAAAAAAATGAAATCTCATCGAGATTATTTCAGTCCAACTAGATGGCAATGTGTTCAAAGTGCTAATCATCGGGGGGGGGGGGGGGGGGGGGTTTAACGTACTGTAGCTCTGAACTTATTCTTTGCCAGATGGTTCCATAGTACAATTGTATGTACCATTCACTGGCCAGACAAGAAAGGATGCAAACGCACGTACTACTAGAACCAATCATCATAACGGCGTACTTCCGGGTTTATTGTTGGTCTATTCTTGTGTGATAACCATATATATAGAAGCACTATTATGAAGTATTGCTTTAGTATTGAGTCCTCTTTGATCGCGACATACGGGAACATTGAATAAGGTTGTCATGACAAAACAAAACAAAAACACCGCTTATCGAAACTTTGATCATGGAGTCTACGAGGAGTGATTGCAATGACACATCTCATATCAAAGAAATGCAAGGAATATCAGATGTATCTTAAAGTCACCGTTAAAGGAGACCTCCGAATGATTTTCAGACTTTTACATTTGAACAACGATAGATTAGTTATACTGAGTACAGAGTTTCAGAATTTATAGTGATTGGGGTGAGGAATAAGAATGCGAGAATTGCAATGAACAAGGATGATGACATGGCAACCTCACCGTAAGAATGCATGAGTTGGGGCTCAAGGAAGCAGATCAAAAGAAGAAGACACGCAGAGATTTCACACAGGTGAACATGTTAAGCAAGCGGGTATGTAATGGAATTACACTGCTAGATGTTTGAAATATGTGAGGCTCCTATGTCATCAACACTGTTCAGTGTAATTTGTTCAAGATTTTTCAGAGTATTAGTTTCTCTGCTCGAGAACCACAATGAAATCCACAAATCCATATATGGAGCTGTCGATTTATGTACTATACATGATGGGAAAATATGAAAATCGTCTGGAATGCCCCCATTAACGTCACAACACTGCAGTCTTTAGTAATAGAGATAGAAGGAGAGAGAGAAAGGGAGAGAGGTCGAGTCATGCACGACCGTCGAACTCCTATTTTCGAAAACGACTTTTCGTGTGGAACGTAAGATGAGTCGGAGAGATAATTTAGGAAAACCAATTTTGCCATTCCATAGATTCAACCGAAATTGAACACCGTTAGTCGTAGCGCTAGAATGGAATGAGAATCATTTTTTCGTTTTGTTTACTTTTTTGTTTTGTTTTATATCTTCCCCCGCGTTTACGCCTCTTCACTTGATTATGGGGGGGGGGGGAGGGGGGGGGGGTCGGTGGGTCGTAGGTATTTACGTCGTTAGGCTCTTGCATTTTGGGGGCTAGGATCCGAATAATCATTCTGTTTCTTCGGCACTTTTTAAAGGTTGACAATTTTAGAAGAAGAGGGAGTTTCCCTTTAAGCGTTTTTAGTGATTTCTGACACTGTGTTGACAAAACTGAAATATTTCACCATGGTGAATATGTATTCATTATTACATTATATTCATACATTACGTATGTCTGAGAATGAACAATAATGTAAGCTTCATTGTTTGTGAAATTCGCCCGTATTGCTGATTTTGTAAAGATGATTGCTGACGTGGACAAAAAGAGAGAAGCGATATTCGATGCAGCGTTAAAGGGGAAATCCAGCCCAAATATAAGTTAGTCTGATAAGAAAGAGTAAAATGTTACGAGTTCAGTGGTAAAATTTTGATCGAAATTGCGTGAAAATAAGAAAGTTATGACATTTTGAAGTTTCACCAATTTTTTAGGAAACAGTTCTTGAACGGTCAACATAAGAATGCAAATGGCAAAGGTAGCATGTTATTCCCTCACAACTAGTTTGTACATAAAGTTTTGACATTTCCAGTTTTTCGTTCAAACGCAATTATGCCCAAGGCTCAAATCCTGATATATCTAACTAATCACTCTTCTGAAGTTATTCAACCAGGAATAACATCGTGTTTCAGACTCAATGACAGAAACATTGAATTTTCGTCATATTTTGTACATGATCAATGGAAACTTGTGAGGTTATGACATGGTCAGCTCACTCATTTGCATATTCATATCCACTGTACAAGAACTGTTTTGCAGAAATTAGCAAAACTTCAAAATTTCATAACTTCCTTAGTTTTACTCCAGTCAAATCTCAAATACTTCAGTCAAATTTTTACCGTTGAACTCATTAGATTTTACTATTTTTTTTTTATCAGACTAACTCATTTTTGGACTGGATTTCCCCTTTAAGGCAAACATTGTCAAATAGTCAAGGTTCGGCCTCCTCATGGCAGTTGATAGTAAACATTCTACCTTTCTATACATATGTATGCCGTTGACAAACAGGGTCATTGCTTAACACAAAAAACTCGGTGTTATCAACAGATCATGCCTTTCGAATTGTCATAAGTTTTAACTCATCGTCTCCTTGAAATGGTACTTCCTCATAGCTTTTAGTATACAAGATACTCGCTGTCTTTGATGAAAAAGACCCCCAAAATTGCGAAGGTCACTTTTGGACAAAAACGACTTTTGAGCATGTATGCAATCGCGCAATTATGTAAGATGCAATTGCTAAGCAACAGAACGAATGTTATCCCCCCCCCCCCTCCTCTGTATTTAACAACTAAACCTCCAGAAAAGAACATCGCGAACATATCTTGGCAACTGGGAGAATATATTCAGCGCCTTATGGAATGCTGCTTTTCAATATACAGAGTCATCTCATTGTGGGTTTTTGTAATGTGACATTTCCCTCCCTGTCGATGACAATTTATCGTCAATTTCCTTCCTCAGAACTCTCTTTGTATGCTGAGCGAGCATAAATTGATACAGTCCATTTCTCTTTAGTGGAAGAAAGAACATGACCACCACCACCACCACCAAAAAAAAAAAAAAAAATGACAAGAATATTCTTATTGTTGCAGTACGCCCGATTGGTCGACGGTACTCTCTAACATTACTGTTCTAATTACGATTTTTTTCGTCATGATGGAATTCAGTCTTTATATTCGTCAGAGGAAGACAAAGATCATCATGGGGCAACCTTGTAATTCTTTACAAAGGTGTTACAGTAATGACAATTGTTGCCAATTAAGTTTATTTGTCAACTGAAAGCGAAAGGTGAGATTGCAGTGGTCGATAAATGTTGTATTGATGCATCATTCATCTTTGACAATAATCTGGTAGATGTGTTCACACACACAAACACACACACACACACACACGAACACACAAACACACACGCACACACACACAAAGCAAAGCAAAGCAAAAATGAACTGACTACTATGCAAGTCATGTGAAACAAAACTGGTTTTCATTAATGTAACATCGCAGCATCAACGTTACAAAAATGATAGGAAACCATAAATATTAATAATTATGATTATTATTGATGAATAAGCATGCGGATTGAATTTCGTAAGAAATTAAGTACTTTACGTGTCATTCATTACCTTTAAGGTAAAAATGATTGCAGAGTTTTGTCACACTGGTCAGAGCTCTGAAAAAAAAAAAATCGTTGCTTGCTCAACGCGGGTATACTCACCGTCACCCAAAGCGCTCTGGGTGCCGGAGTGGCTCGTGCAATAATCCGCGAATATCACGAACATTGGCAACAGAACAATTACAATCTAATCAATGCTGCTTCAAGCGCGAAAACACACATCATTCACAGACCCCTCGACCTCCACGATTACATTGGGGCTGGTTTGGGACTCGCGCCGCAGATGGTCGCATTATCCACGGGTTCATGTAGGGGTTCGCATGGAGCCCTTGGCGCTTTATGGGCTGCGTTGCCGCCTATGAATTTTTCCAAGCGTCAAACGAAGAGAGGGGTATGTCAATTATGAGTGACATGATTTCTATTTCTCTCTTTCTTCTTCTTCATCTTCATCTTCTTCTTCTCTTACTTCTTTTTTGATCAGAGGACTCTAATTTAATCACGTCGCATTTATCTATATAAAAGGCCGTTTCTTTCAGACAATCGATTAATGACACCAATATGTCGAACGTAAGCTCATTTTTTAACCTAACTCTCCGCCGCTGCTGATAACTCTACCAACATTGTCCTCTTCCATTTTACTAATTCTCTATCCTTTCCTTCGCACATGCCCTTAACCAAGAGATTATCATATTACCGATATCAGCAATTGATTGCAGAGGCGTAAGATAGCGTCTTTTAATGTCAATTTCTCTCATCGGTGTAAACAGAGTTAAAGGTGACTAAAACTGTCTCGGACACTTATGAGAGTTAGGTGTTCTTGTTTCATTGAACATCAATATGGTATGACAATAAAGTGATTATCTCTTTGTATTGATTTTTTTTTAAGAGGGAGGGGGAAGTGGGTGACGAATGATGATATTAATGGCATACTGTATATACTATATGAGGAGAAATACCAACAAATATCACAGTTACAGACCCAAAATAATAACCTTTGGCGTCAATTGGACTCTAAATTCAGTGTAGGACAAACCGGAATGATCTCTCTCCTGTTTTTTTTTTTCTGTCACTCAAATCCAACATTGTGAATTCATAGTTATACATATATATATAATATTCTTATGTGTGAGTGCCTAAATGTTTTTATAATTATACAATAATAATGTTCATAATACATCACATATACACATATAACGATGATTATAGTATACTGGTATCGTGATTGATATAGGCATATGTTTATTTACACAAATGCATTTTTCATCTATACGTATACATTCATAGTACTAATACCTTTTAGGGTATCATGATAGCTTCATAATAATCATACATGTTTATCTATACAGATACATTTTTTAATCTGACATGTATTCATAAGTACTCATATACCTTTTACGTATTTGGCGTTTATTTAAATAACATTTTTTTTTGGTAATCCGTGTCATCTTTTAATCGGTTGCTACCTTCGATGGGAGAGGCCTAAGAGTAACTTTCAACGACACCACAGTCAGTGCACCTATACCCACGTCATTGGCATGTAAAGACATTGTACACCTCGTCTGCTACTCGTACAAGCACGCATACACACACACACACACATGCAAGGTACACACCTCCACCAACATGACGAGGCATTGATCTGAGAAATCCATGAAAGGGTTCTGCCGGGCGCGCATTTCATGGTGTTTCGAGTGTTATACATTTTATAACACGTTATTTCTCTTGTCCTCTTTTTTTTCCATACTATCTCTCTCCCTCTGTCTATCGGTCTGTCCGTCTGTCTGTCTGTCTGTCTCTCCCTCTCTCTCTTTAATGTTTGCAACGACAACATAAATATTTGATACATACTTGCTGGGGCCAATGAATGTCCGTAAGGGTGTGTTTGTTTGTGCGGATGATGTTGAGGTAAAGGAAATTAACCAGTTGTTGTTGTTTTTTTGCCTCCGCCAATAGCCCACACCATTCTCCTCCTCCCCACTCCTTAAAAAAAAGGAACATTCATAAGGGAAGCCAGGTAAATGAAGTCTCGCGCAGATCGTGCCGTTGACGCCTTTACGTCCCCAGTCCTCCCCTGCCAGCGCGATTAACCTTTTCGGCAGGAGCCGTGCGCATCAGGCACCGTACTCGGTCATTTGCATGGCGGCAGCATGGGCCTCGTTAAGGGGGAAAGTACCACGTAACCCCATCTGCTGTACAAGAACCACTCCCCCCCCCCCCCCCCCCCCCGACGAGGTTCCTTTATTACCCCTCCCTATCTTCCGCTCTTCATCTTCTTTCATTTACCAACGAAGTGTTTAACCTTAATAGCGATTACCTTAAAGCGTCGTTATTTTTTATTCCGCCTTTATCTAAATACACAAAACAAAGACAAAAGCAGTTGTGCATTTGTTGAACAACTCCGTGTTTGATATTTTTCGAAGCATCTTGATACAAATATAATTTATTTATTTATAAATTAGCAGCTAAAGAAAAAATGCCTAAACGAAACATTAAGTAATCAAAGTTAAAATCAAAGAATATTGACGTTCATCCATTCAGATGTGCGTAGTGCAAAGGAAAATGACCTACTTTATTGGAGGGATGCATGTCAGGTTTCAGTCGTTCACTTTTCATATCAATGTACTCGCAAAGAGTGTCCTTTTTCATCAATGCATGCCATTTGTTTTCAATTATCCTACTTCTTTCATACACTACTGCGATGCATACAAATGTATGATTTTTCCTTCTCACTTTGAAATGGGATAATACGTCCCTTCCATTAATATTCATCAAGTTACTCTCTTGAATAGTCCTTCGTTTCATTATTTTCATTGATAAATCAACCAACTTTGCAAACTCTCCCGAGAACTTTTTGATATCTTAATATCTAGTAATTATAGTGTTCATGCTCGTGCCTAATCAAGTTCCAATACCGCGCTAGACATTTCGCGGGCATTCGGCGATTATTTTTTTTTTTCAGGGACATGAAAGCAAAGGTTAATCTTATAGAGAATTAACTTCATAAGAGCGTATACGTGCCCACGGTAGAAATTGCTTCGCTTCTTTGATGTTTGAAGGATGTTCTTATCTCATACATGGTCTTTTGCTGGTATTGACCTTCCTTTTTACGGATTTTGAGTAATACCCAAACATTCGTTCATTGGATGAATTGATAGACGCGTTTAGAGTGCATGATCAGTTGATGATCAGTATAATGCTTATGTACACGTTAATTTGAATTCCTATACAGAGTCGAATATCTACAATGTGTTATAATGAGTTATAATACAGAGGGTCGTTTTGCGACAAAAAAAAAAAACAAAAAAAAACAAAACCCTGAGAAGCTGTTCAAACTGTTTTTTTTTTTTTAATATTGCTGTTTTCGTAAGTAAGGAGAAAGATGAGAGAAAGAACTAGCACACAGCCTCAATTTAATTCTGGATATAGCAGGATAATCACAGAAACAGCTTGGTGACAATTAATGCACCGTTGAAAAAACAAAAAGTCTTAGGAATTTCGGAATAGCCAAAAGGTTGCAAGACTTCTATAACGCAAATGTGGTACAGTACAGTGGACTCCCGTTATAAAGAAGTCAGCGGGACCGACAAATTTCCTTCGTTTTATCAAAATTTCGTCATAACCGAACAAATAAATAATTAAAATACATAGAGTGGATAATGTTGCGGCTTGAATTTTTACTTCGTTGTAACCGGAATTTCCTTACAACCATGCATGTTTGTTATAACGGGAGTGCATTGTACATCTAAAATGAATCACGTGATGTATGTATGACTTGGGTTAACAGTCGAGTAGAGTCGGATGGTAGCCTCGTTTTCTCATTAGAAACACTCCGTGGGAAAATGTATATTACAAGACTGCACGAGTGTGCCCTTTACCCATCGCTGTACTGTTCATCTTAAATCGTTGTCGTTAAATGTGTCAGACGATTAAGAATCATGACCTAGAACATGAGTCAACCCTATTTGAATAGCCCCCGGGAGACTTAGATTCCTTTGACAATCCGTCTAGCTATCCACCTAAATCAACCTAGAGCCAAGGTAATACCTAAAAAGTACGACAAACTGCATCTAGAGATGGCAATATCTTACATGTCTTAGAAACTAATCTCTATCTATATATTGCTTATCATCACAATCGGACAGGGTGCAGGAATTCGTGAACCCCCCCCCCTAACAATGCACATATATAATTTGTATCTTTATTTAAGTTATATCTGTATATAATTATGTATAATATATATATATATGTATATATATATATATATATATATATATATATATATATATATATATATATTATCATACATGTATTATTTTCTTTGTTCCAACAAGAGTTGTAATATTCATCTTTATCAACACTGTCATTTTGAGGAGTTCGAAATACCTTCTTCCCGGACTACAATAATTTTACTGCTGGCAATCAAACGAAGGATTAAACTCTTGTATTCGTGGGGCCAAAACTGATCTAGCAAACGTTTATATACGGTTGTACGGAGGCACAAACTCTTTTTGCACATATCTCAATGTGGACAACCAATCACTGAATGAATGTCGAGTATTGCACGGGAAATTGCGGGCCTTTTTCATAACCAGAATCGATGGAGCGGTCCGGAGTGTCTCAAAAAACGATCAAAATCTGCTGGTACGTGATTAAAGTTAATGTCTTAGCTTGGAATTCAAGCAGACAGGCGTAACATTCTCGTGATTAATATAATTCCTACAGAACCATCGCAGCGTCAACACATGAAGCTACAATGGGGTAGCTTCATGGTCCACATAGTCTTGGCTGATAAAAAATGCATGTTGCATCGTTTGCTTCTCTTCTCCCTTTCTACATGGACGCACGCACGTGCACCGTACACAGGGAATATGAGGCTCAAAGGTTAATTAGCGCTCTATAGCAGGTAAATACAAACTTCGATGCTCCTGTGGCGGACCTCGCCTATAAATTTCCAGAATCAAACATAATTAATTTGTGATTGATTGGGGGAGGGATGGAATATGGAGAGTTTGATTTTCTTTTTTTTTTTTCAGCCAGCGTGAGCGGACTTGTAGCCGTATCATTTGTTGAATAAATGACATTTTCAGCCGACTCATCCCTGTCGTCCGTTATGAGCCCGAACGGCAATCTAATCGCATTACCCTGGTAATCAAAGTCCCATATATAAAGAGTGCGAGGGGGTTCCCTCTCGCGCAGCCGGAGGACGGGACTGTTTTACTGGCAGACTTAAGACTCGTGGATAATCTGCACGTTTCTGCCTGGGTCTTGTCTTCTCACTACGGTTGCTTTGAGATTCTCAGTCCTAACAGATCCATTCATCAAATTCTCATCCATTTGTTTACCGAAGGAATATGCATCAAGCATGATATATATAACCATGAAGTGAAATGGGCATTCATGTTGAAAATATTCCCCTATAGCTCAAGCACCAAGCATTTTTTGTCTTATTTCCTAACGAACAATGGAAATAGGCACAGTATGTTCTCTGTCTCTCCTAGGCAGTCATTTTCATTCTGACTTCGCGTTAGAACTCAATCATGCTTTCATGGATACGCCTGATTTCACATTTCACACCAAGATCAAGAAGGGACATAGCGCATGAAAATAAATAATTTGACAAAGGGTATACATGTACATGTGACCCTGCATCACAAAGCACAAAAAGGTCGCCAGACGTGGATTTTTAGTTAAGGCATATTCTGAAGAGCAGACTTTATGCTTTAAATGACATAATAATCTAATTATAACACACTTTCCAAGCCCATTTAGACAATGGAAAGAAAGTATACTCAGCTGTGCTCTCTGCAAATTGATGTTTAACGGAACATAGAACAAGTTATAAAACTCAATGGCAACCACTATGAAGGGATTTTCAAACTAAACCAAAAGTTTGAATTCCATTCATGACCGATACTTACTTCCAACGCAATAGCATCATGCTTTCAAAAGTTATTAGTATCGAAAGTGAAAAGTCTTTGAAGGGTTTCTAGTGCTTCGAATTCGTAAATCTGAGAAAGTCTACATTTATGTTAGACCGAAACAAAGTTTTCTAGAAAAAAAAAATCGTTTTATGATTCCAAACTGTAGAAATGTATTGAAGAAAAATTGCTCATTCAGAAAAAAAAAATGAGAAGAATTTCCCCTTCATCTGTTTTGAGTCTTCACGAAAAATCAGGTTGTGCAACTTTTTCTTGGTTTTGTGATGCATGGTCACATGTAGGATTCGAACCCATGATCTTTTACTCTGAGGAGTCTGAAGCCCAATCCACTGTACTGCATAGGTTTTTCACTATTCCGATAACTGATCCCTTGTTTCATAGCATTACCTAAATGATAATCGAGCTGGTAGTGGCTATGCAAGCTGTACCTAGGGACCACAACGTTTCGTTCGAGTTCGGGGATCCTGTGAAAATTTCATGTTTATTTTATACTCTCTATATTGTCAATAATCACTGCACAATGCCCATGACGAAGAGAGGAGTGTCTATTTTATTGTATTAGGGGGAGCGAGAGTAGGATATTGACAAAGGCATAGAGTAGACCTACGAGTTGACAAAAATTCTTTCCAAGTAGTCAAGATGATATAGTACATGTATAGTGGTAGACAAGCAACGGACTCAGCACAACAAACGGGCAACATGCATGGATACTGGTTTAGAGTGTGCATTTGTTTTTGTGTTTTGTGTATGTTTGTGTATAATATGTGTGGGTTTTTTTTTGTGAGTGTGAGAATGGGAGGTGAGGTTGCTTTTTAATGATGAAATGACGAAGCTCAAACATTATAATCGTGATATATCTATTATGTACACAATTTGTACATACACCCACATGTTTCCCGGTGTTCGAACAAACATGCATATGTATGCATGATAGATTGGCGACTCCTGAAGTTACGAGTCATTTCTTATGTTTGGCAGTTTGGATGCAGTTCACTTTATAGGCGTATAGCTTGTGTATGTGTATACAGTGAATGTATTCTTTCATTGTAGAACTTGTTTGGTTTATTTCTTAATGTGCTTGCTGGCTTGCAATAAAGACTTTGGTTTTATTTGGTTTCAGGTTTCTGACGAGGAGTAAGTAGTTTTGACTATAAGACCTCAAAAAGTTCCTTGTAAGTGTTACGATGATAGGATATTTCGAGATCGGACCGTGCTTTTATTTCCCCGATCAGTGACAGATTGGTTTGATATAAATAACGAGCACGCTATAAATAGAATGTAATCTTATAATCGCATTCTCTTCCTGGTCAGCCAGGCGTTGCCCGATGCTCGGCAGCTTGGGATGGGTTTTGTGGCTTCTTCAGACGCCACTGGGTTCCAGAACCCTGGGCTGACTTTTAACCGCAGGTATAGAGGGGAAAACTGTGTTAAAATGCCATTTTAAGTGCTTCTCACTCTCTCCACTTCTCCTATTTCTCCTCGTCAACAAACTTTTCTTCCAATACATAGGTATCTTCGCTTCGCCCTCCTTTCTTTTTAGATTTCCTGCAAAAGCAAGAATGAGCAAAATCGTGTCATTCACTGTGATTCGTGGACAAACTACGCCGAAATACCCAGCATACCACCACAGATTAATTCCACCGAGGTATCACACCTCCTTTATTCCACGCTATAACTTCTGTGTTGGTGCATCGACCTACCTTAGAAGTTCCTCTGCCCTACATGCCACAAAAAGATTATCTTTCGCATGGCCCGATCGGGCAGCTAAAAATCCAAATGCATATTAAGTATATTTCCTTTTATTTCAGGCCACTACTTTTCATTTTCGGGCTACCAAAATTTCGCATTCAGATATTTCAGTGACCCGAATGGGCCATCAGAGGAAAGTATTAGTGTCGAGCTCTGCATAATATATATAACAATATATATTCCTACATATATATGTATATGTTGTTTTTCTTGGTGCATCTTTTTGTTTATATTCATTTTAATAGACAATAAAGTGCCTTGAATCTTTGAACTGCTTATCGCTGTAGATGCACCTGCCAAATGCAAGCCAGATATAATCCAGCGAAGGCGTTGGCAGCAAGTGTTCCCTTGATTATTAGGGGCTAGTTTGACCACCTGGTCATTAAAGGCAGTATAGTAAGGGTTATGCTTGATTGAATTCGTCGTATTGCATGCCATCGAATAAACTCTCTAACGACGGAGGGATTATAGAAGAAAGCATATATGCGCTGAATGTAGGTGAATGACACTTGAAAAACAGCAACAACTAAACGTGTCTCCAACCGACACGCCAGCATCACCACTTCCAAACAAAAGTGTGATATGATTTATGCAGAGGAAGGTTTTCTTTCCATATTCCACAATCATCCCAAATGCGAATGGTCGCACCGTATGATATACCTCCACGCAATCTGCTTCAGCGGCTGCCTTGTCGCTCACAATGATCAAAAGTGATCACGAAAGAGCTTCTATTTACACTGTTAAACCCACTGCAGCACATCCTATTCTGGTAGCTCTGTTTACCCTCTGGTCCCGGGAGTATCAACATAAGTAAATTGTTCCACGAGCCGGGACTGTCAATGTTTGAGTTGGCTTGAATTTCTTCCGTAACTGTGTGCAGAGTGCGTGCAGCGTGGAATGTTTCATTTCATCTCTATTTGAATCCGGTTTCTCGATTTCAAACCATCCGGAATTCCATCACACCTCGTACCGATGACCGGTACGACTGATACCGCGGCATAAGAATCGCCTGCATGTTTCTCTTGTTATTCCGAAATACCGTGTACGTAACGCGCTCAAATATTGTGTTCGTTTAGTATATTGTGCGGAGCCGTCAACAGAGGCTGATACACAATTCAAACAAAGATATACGAATATTTGAGCTATTCTTATCAAACGAAATATAGTGCCTCTACGGAGAAGACTCCTGAAATAATTTATATATTCTTACACATACTTTTTTAATTCTCACAGCTATAGTAGGAGGATGGATTTCAACTTGAGGCGTAAGAGTGATGGAACAATGCGCTTATATATTTAGAGATGGGGGGGGGGGTGAGGAGGAGGAGGTGTTGGTTATTGGTCGAGTAAGAGTTCATAAATATCAAATAGAAAACAAATTGCAAAACTTGTTTTGTTGGAAAATGTTTTGACGAAGTCAGATTTAAGAAAAAAAAAAGAAGAAAGACGACAAAAGACAGAGTTCTTGTTATTCACGCATGAGAGAAAGTAATCGTTTGTCACATTGTATCAGTAATTCTTACAATCGTCGCCAGACTGTTTGTGCCTAAAAAGGACAGTAACTGCAATTGCTATACTGCGTAATAGCGACCAATGAATCGGGCTGGGGCTTCTTCTTGTGCGTAGACACACACACAAACGCAGTTATGTAAGATTGAGTCCGTATGTAAGCGGTTCGTTATTCCTCACTACTTGTGCCAGCCGACATGAAAAACTTTTAATGTGGAGTTATTCAAATAGGTGGTGGTTCAGTCGCGCGTCTGTTTTTTTTTTTCCAGTCCGTTCACTTCGCAGAGGATTCATACATACTGTTTAAACTCTGTACTAGATAAGTAGCTTTACATTTTCACTACAAGACTTCAAATATCCGTGGAAACGACATCTGAAGAGGAATTGTCATTCCAGCTTAATGTGGGATACCGTTTTACCCGAGGTTCGACAGCGTTTTTCTTTCCTTTTTCATTAAGTGGGGAAAAATCGTAAATCATTATATACATTGGTATTTCTGATAAGGATACACGTTCTGTTAGAAGTCACTTCATTGTACCGTACAGTGAGCAGAAACAGTGTATACACGGTTATGTTCATATCATTCCTATTCGTATTTGAGTGTGTTAGTTAGTGGTTTATCATGTGTATCGTTCCATCTTCGTTCCAGCTCTGTCAAAAGTGACACCACTCACTCCAATTTTCAGTTGGGGTGAGATAGGCTGAATGCAGATCAATCAAATCATTAGACCGCTAGAAAAAGATTATCGCTTTCAGTAACATTATCAGTTACAGTTTAAGTTAGCTAGTTATACAATTTGATTTTATTTCCCCCTCAGTATGCGCCAAGTTCATGTCATTTTAGGTACGTGATGGTCTTTCCGTGTTATTTATGTTTATGTGACAGTGTCCGTATTATCGGTATGTGTAAATGAAGAAGGGAGAGTTGGGACTTGTGAAAGTAGATTCCAGAACAAGAAAGAAAAAAAAAAAGATAACTGAAAGCCGCATGAAGCCAGATGGGCGGTGGACTGGACGAACTTGTCATGGAATGTAAGGAGGAGCGGTAAATGAAATATTCATGGTCGTGTTGGTGGCCAGGGCTAGCCGGCCGTTGCCGATCAATATGTAAGCGAGGAACTCTTAGCGGACACAAGGGCTATGGCAGGCGAATGGCTGGGCTTGCTTGAGTGGCCTCAAGTGCAACGACTACATTCTTTCTTCCAAACATATTTTGTCATCTTCTTTTTCTCCTTGCATCTCTTCCATCGTTCGCTCAACCTTGCCCTCAGTCGGTGTGGATTGGAGGGTCCGATCCAACCGTATTTGAGAGGTTCCCCACCCCCTTTTTGGACGCTGGCGAGGGTGGGGATGGGAGAGGGTTGGGACTGGACGAAGGACTGATGATTATAGCGCACCGAACGTGACCGCCACACGATCATGTTGAAGTACAGCGAACTGGAAACCCTGCAACGAGCGGTGCATTATTACAGTCGGACGTGTCTCCGGCCGACATGCTCGGCTGGTGTGTCGCGCCAAAATTGATCAAGTGGCTTTCACCGACAAACGCGTCAAAACGTCAATCAATGCCCATGTCCTCACCCCGACCCCGCTGTATGTGTGTCACGAAATGTCTTGCCCTCTTCTGGTATGATGTCTTATATTATCCTTCTTACTCAATGATTTGCAATGTCACCGCGACCTCACAGAATCTAGATGACATAGTTAACCTTTCAAACATTGCCACGATCGTATACTGTATGATCTTGTTTAATTCAGACAGTTTTTAGCTAACAATCATATCCTTTTGCTTTTGTAATTTCTACAGGTTGCATCCGAGAGGAGAATCTCCAGACATTACCACCTGCAAATAGGGAGGACAAGGGAGGGGTGTACCGTGGCCTGGATCCGAAGCTATGACTGCCTTAGGGGCCTTCTCAACTTTGGTCAGCCTCGCAAGCCACCGCTGTTTTGAGTCCCAAGCGTGAGATCCTGTTCAGCAAGTGGCCAAGCATGAATGACACGACCGGGACGCAGCACCCCAATGGGACGCAGCACTTCAGTGGATCGGCGGTGCCGTTCAGTCTTGGGACCCTCATCCTCATCTCCATCGGAGCCAGCTTCGCCAGCTTCCTCACCGTGGCCGGAAATCTGCTCGTTATCATAGCCTTCGCTCGCGAGAGACGGCTGCGATGCCTAAGCAACTATTTTGTCATCAGCATGGCCGTGGCAGACCTCTTGGTAGGGATCTTTTCAATGCCGCTCTACACCACGTATCTCCTACTTGGAGAGTGGCCGTTAGGGAGTCATGTTTGTGACGTATGGCTCTCTCTTGATTACGTCTGCTGCGCGGCTTCAGTTCTTGGCATCTTCCTGATCAGCGTCGACCGCTACCGCTCGTTGTCTGCTCCGATGACGTACCGTCATCAAATGACCCGCCCGCGCGCTATGGTGCTCATTCTGGCCTCCTGGATCATTTCGCTGCTCCTCTTTGGGGTTCCGATTATTGGCTGGCAATATTTCGAGGGAAACCGAACCGTCGCAGATAACCAATGCGAGGTACAATTTATAAAGAATCCGTATTTTACAGCGGGTTCGATCATCATCGTTTATTGGATGCCACTCTTTGTCATCCTTGTACTATACACGCGGATTTATTTATTGACGCGGAAACTGACGCGCCGTCAAGCCCGCATCATAGGGAGACTCAGCTTGCGAGCGAAGAAGAAGCGGAAGAGTCGGACGGAGACTACGGCAACTATGACGGAGGTGTTCCCATCGCGAGCGGAAAATGGAACACACCGGGTGTCCGCCCAAACAGACTCTGACAATACGCCGCAGGACGCTGGTCCCTATCTACCGGACACCGCATCCTCAGAGATGGGTAAGGAGTATGACACCCTTAGCCCACTGCCGCGACGGTCCCAGTCGGCAGACGAAAGCGACGATTTCGACGTGAACAGTAACGGCGGTGATAAGACACCCGATCACTACAACAAAAGGACTAATTGGGCGACGTCTATGCGCCATGACAACCATTCCGTTTACTCCGATTGTGACGCAGAGACACATCCAATGAAGCGACCAAATAGCTGCACATCGCTCTCACAAGACCGCAAAGGACTGAAATCTACCATGAGCAATTTTAAGCACAAGGATCACAATCTAGGGAAAGCACTCTCATCCGTTCTCGTGAATCTCCGCGAAGCGAAAGCTGTGAGAACACTCAGTACGATCCTAGGCTTCTTCATCCTGTGCTGGACACCGTACAGCATCCTGGTCATTGTCAAGAGTTTCTGCGAAGACTGCGTGAACGACAGTTTGTACAGCTTCAGCTACTGGCTGTGTTATATCAACAGTACTTGCAACCCCTGCTGCTACGCATTTGCCAATCGCGACTTTAAAGTGGCATTCAAAAAGATTCTGACGTGCGGGAAGCGCCGATATGAATGGAAGGATGTCTTCTGAAGGAAGGAACCGCAACGTTAGGTCTATGTTATCCCCCTCTCCCTCTTCCTCGCAAACGCTGCCGTAGACAACCTAGTTGTTGGAAGCGCTTGTTGGTTTGCAAGGTCGCCCCCCCCCCCCCCAACCCTGCTGTCGGGAAATGGGCGGGGCAATCAGTGAGCTGTTGGGGCTTGATGCCCAGGATTGAAGACGTGAGAAGTCAGTGTTGATCCCACGTCGCTTGGGAGCGGATCACGAGCACGCTTAGCGTCAAACACCAGATTCCAACGAATTCCTGGGAGGAAATCAACACTGATGGCGCCGATCATGGACTTAGACTAAGAGAGGATTTTAATTGCAATATCGATCTCCATGTTTGCACTGGCTATAGGCTGCGAAGGGTTGGTGCGTTTTCTCTCTTTCCCTTTGCTACATTTATATCTAAACAAGACAAAATATGGAAAATAGTGATTGGTATACTATGCATGGCGTTGTGCGCTGTATTAGTCAACATTGTCACGAGGAAGAGAATTACGTGGAGGCATTTTATGAAAGCTTCTTACGTTGTGCTCCTTTAGCAATGTATTTCACACTCGATTGGTATGTACATTGAAAATCTTTACAAATTGAACTCGAATGTTTATAAACCCTTCCACTAGTCGACCCGATACCTGTATGACTTTAGTCGTCTCTTGATTCCTATCATTCACATTGTATAATAATATGACAGCAAAACTATCGTAGCATTTGTTCATATTTGATTTCATAATGTCGACGCAGCCCTTTTGTTGACAACACATTCGGGCATATATCATTATCATTGTTTCAACTGAAAACGACAATAATCGGTATAAATATACGTCGCAGTAAACTAACAATACGGGTACATTACGGTGTTTTGAAAACGCTGGTTTCAATACAGTATGATATGGTACCAAGTAGTTATCTGTAATCAAGTTTGTAAGGTTATATTATTTCCTGAATGTAACCGATGAATTGTTTAACAGTAACTGATCTTTTCGCTGGATTCATTATGTCTTTTCTTCGGTCTCACACCAAATGCAATATTAGGATAGGAGCGCTTCATCTCTAAAAGAGACCACTCAGACAGGGTCATAGACTTTTGGCCGATTGTGTTGGGTGGGTTAGTGTCCAGCAACATAAATGTCCTTGATGGACATTAATATAATACTCCTTCATTTTGTATGACATTGGTTAACCTGATGTGTGAAGAACTGACAAGTTAAGTGAACGGGTAGAGATTTTGTTGTTGTTACTGTATACACCAAGTCATATTTACTTTGTACTTCGAGGATCATGCAAGGATGCCTCCTTTAACCAGTTCCATACTGAATTCTGAAATGCCCATGTACTTAATACGCAGTTCTCAAGGTTCCCGCACGGAAGGGGTTAACTACACATTATTCATGTGGCTGTTAGATTCATTCTTATGCTCTGATCAAACAAAGAAGGTGACATAGAGGGGTTATTGCTGTTTTTTTGTTGTTGTTCAAACGTCATTTCAATGCAGTCTTTATGTGTGTGAATGTGTGTGTGTATTGAAGTCTCTGACGCATAGCATATCGTGCTGGTATTCATGAACGTGCTATATTGAAGTGGGTGATTGTTAAACGCAGCTGCTTCCTTGTTTTTGTTTTGTTTTTTAATTCAATATCTTGCCTCTCCAAAAGCCTTCCATCTTCTCTGCCACCAATGCTGAAGGGAAAATGAGGGGGTCTAGTTCTTTAAATAAGTTTTATCTAGATAATCAAATGTTACCGATTCGATGGATGTAAAGTATGAATAGATGGACCAGAAAGTTCTCTACGATTCAGCCAGTCTTGTCCACTTTATTTTCTAAGCAGACAAGATGTTCTCCAATTATACTTGTCAATCAACTTTTATCGTTTCTGTCGAGTTTAAGGATAACCACAAATACAGCTTGTACTTAACGAGTGGCAGTTCACAGTTGTGTTTCCTTGATCATCGGATAATCATTAGTGACAAAACAAGTACCTGTACGAAGTCTTCGAAAATACCACGAAGTCTGCAACATGGGTCGTGGAATGTTTTTATCATCCATACCAAGGGAGCGCGAACATTCCTTGTTCCGACGAAACTGGAAGTATGGTGAATGTATCCGATATTACATCAATCAGCATTTAATGATTCTGAACAAAAAGCATACACAGCAATTCATAGGGGTGACCAAATTGTTGTTATTCATTTATACTTAATAATCATAAAAGCAGCTAAAACGATTACGTAACCTTATGTACTTAGGGGCGTTTCCCGGTATTTACAAATATTGCTTCTAACAAATAATCGCTAGTTAAGTTATAGTTGAAGCCCATGTCAACCAGAAGATGAATTCTGTCGATAGCTTTTTCCTTGAATTTACAAAAAGAAAGTAAGGAGCTTGATGAATTTGTGAAACTCATCGATACGACGAAACTTAATATCTGTTGAAATACCGAAATGAGTATGCCGGGTCTCTTTTTTTTGGGGGGGGGGGGAGGGGAGGAGAACAATACTGATAATGATGTTCACTGAAAAACCACTAACATTTTTCAGGTTTGCCTCAAAGATGGCAGTGTTAACACTTAGGCACCGGTGCGGAAGGTATTGTCTCAGCAAAAGAAGTTACGTGGATTGATCTTCAGCACTGTAGCCAATCACATTCCCCGAAGAAGAAATATAGAATTTCTCAAATGCCTTCTGACATATATGCTTTATTTACAACTGTATTGAATACATTATTATATCTTTAATATGCATTTTTTTTTTATTATCGTGTTGTCATCGTGGACAGAATGGATACATTTGAAACTTGCTTCAAAACTATCAAGCTGGTGGCTCTGGAAAGAGCGTGGCCGAGTTTCAGATTCTCCCCGTTTTGAAAATACATATTTTATTATACGGTACAAAATCATCCAAAACTTGCAGAGGAGTAGGCGGGGATATCTCTTTAGAGCAGGAAATGAGTCTATTACCCATGTATGTACACTACTACACAACCCATGTCAGGCAGAATGAAAGTACCGATAATTTCACCAGAAGATATTGACTGTGTATCTGACTTAAATCATGATGGTTCAAAATTTCATAAAAAAGGCAAACTTTGTGTGATGTCATGATTTACGTTTAGGATGCAAGCAACGAGAGTCCTGAACTTGATGTTTTGATACGCGTCATGACCTGACGTGAAATATACGACTGCGTCTATCCTGAGGTTGGTGATAGCCAAGAAAAACTCTTGCGTCCAAAATTTTCCAGGATTCCGAAGACGCTAAGCAGAGGTATAGAAATAAGCTTTTAAGTCAGTGTTACATGCTTTGACTCTGCATGTGAAAATGGACCATTTGTTATTTATTTGTGTGTGTGTGAGTGTGTGTGTGTGTGTGTGTGTGTGTGTGTGTGTGTGTGTGTGTGTGTGAGTGTGTCAGTTTGTGTGTTGCCGTCCAGTCTGATTCGTTGAGCGTGAAATCGTTGTCAAACCGTACCCAACCAATGTCCATTTTTTTTTTGCTCTGCATCTTTGAAGGTCACATTATTTTCATTCTGTAGAGTGAAGTTGTCTGATAGAGAAACACTAGGTATCATTTCCTTCTAAATGTCTAATGACGCAGTCAATGTATGATTGTCGTGAATTCAGTTTGTTGAGAAGACAAAGGGAGATTATAATTATTCTTATAATCTTAAAGCGTCACACCCACATCAAATATAACTTACATTTGCATGGTTATGTGGGACAAACGCGCTGTATGTCTTGTTTTCGTTTGGTATCCGTGCTGCTGCGTTTCATATACAATGCTTTTTATTTTGCACGAGGGTGCTTACCGGTCCAAGGGAGTGCATGGGGTGGTGTATAGACCCATTTTAATGCCCTTGCTTTGCTTCCTTCTTCGTAAAAACCTCATGACAGGCGGGCCGGGAATGAGGACGTGAAAAGAAAACTGATCAGTTATAGCTTTGGGTATAGTGTCTCATAATAATGATGATAACTATTTCACAGATGGTAACACGTCAAATGATAGGTTGTCCATATGTTGTTTTCTCATTCGAAACTGCCACCGTAATGTCATTTCTGGTGAAAAACTAAGACGTCATTTGCATGGCAGATTTTTTTTTTTTTTTTTTTGAGGGGGATTGGATGGGGGAGGAGTCACTAAAATTGATATCTCAATTTCGTTCTACATTCAAAGATATCATATTTTGTCTCAATCCAACTGATTAAAGAAAAATAGCTTATGCAAATTAATCACTCTTAAGTCGAGAGAAAACGTCTATGAAGGATAATTTGCAATTCATTATAAAGTTACATTGTTTTGTATTGGTTAGTTTTCTCCTCTTCTTTTTCGTCAAGGTAAGCAGCCTCTTTGTTCAAATATTTTCTGGTTAAGTGTCCATTGTATTTTTTTTTAGTCTTGTGTTGTATTCTCGCAATTATCGAGCAAACTTCCCCAGGCCGCGACGACTGCCAACAGTGATGACAGAGTCAACAATAAATAGAATGAGTACTTTTCAAGTCTTCCTACACCCTGACGGTTTGATAGATTAATCGTTCGATTTCATGTTTAATCATAATCATGCGCACTTGATGAAATGTGGTTACGTCGGGCAGATGACAATCATTGTTATGGTTTATGCCCATGGAATTAATGTCGATGTCCACGTATAGGATATCGATACTAATTGCACTGTCCTCGATTGTGTGTCCCCTGCATGACGTAAGTTTCGGTGAAGGGGGGCTCGTGGTTAGGGCTTGTCATCAACATCGTAGATGTTTGAGTTGTGCAATTCTAGAAAACACGAAAAAGATTAACCACGGTATCGGTTTGACATCTGTTTCCGAGTCTCCATTCAACAAAAGTAAAATCTATTAAGACCTTTGTCTGTGACTGAATATCAGTGTATTTTATCATTGCATGACTAAATTTGGATCGGGTTCTTAAACGCCTGCAAAATTTATGAATAACTATAGTAGAAAGTGCAACCAACAACTGCAAAAGAAATGATGATATATATTTTTTTTCTATTTTTAGCTGCGCCGCGCATGAAAAACGTTCAGAGAATGTGGTTGATATTGTAAGAATTTTCCGTCAATTCAAAAAATTGTGGACCAACGGGGTTGCATGCAATCATTTGCTGATCACTCGGCTTAATGTACCGAGATCCGCGTTGACGTGAATTAGGGTCAAGCATTGTTTGTCGTGACGCCATTTTGGTTTGTGTTACTTTTGTTGTTGTTGTTGTTTGTGTCAAGGGAGAGTATTCGACATTATTCAAATGTTAATATATTCCGTCACTTTAATCAGCGTGTTTTAGTAACTAACTCTGAAACATGGAAGCTGTTGTCAGTGTGTCTTGGAACATAATTTGAGGTTGTTTGTTCTAATAAAACGAGCACATAATCGATTGAAATGTAAACCTCTCAATCTCCCGTGTCATTTTTGGCTTGTTTTCTACCATTTGATGTATATTGACCTCCGCCAAGTAGCTGAAAGACAGTCAAGTGTTTGAGCGAGAGAAATACAAATGTTAACGCGGACCTACGTGCGTTTGCACGAGTACGTTGAGCTCAATCTCATTCCACATTTGTTAATTTCTCTACAAATAAGACAAACTATCAATTACACAAATAAACATGTCAGGGAAACAAATGAAGTGCAAAACTTTGGTATTTAGCATCAAAAAACAAACTGCCGAAAGTAATTCTACTCCATTTCCAGCGCTACAATTACAATATATTACAAAAAGTATGTTTTCGTGATGTGGCAGTATGCACATATACATAATACTGACATGTTTAGTTGTTGTTGCTGTTGTTGCTGCTGCTACTGCTGCCGCTGTTGTTGTTGTTGTTGTTGTTGTTGTTGTTCTTACTGTTCCAATGCTTGGAGTGATACGTGAGAGATTTCAATTAGATTTCTTCTAAGAGAAGCAGCGATAAAGCGAAAACGAATTGTAACGAGCATGGGATCGAGAACGTTAATAAACAAGTGAACAAATATGTATTTTCTTTTTTTCACTCAACAAAATAGAAAAGATCAACTTCGCCGATGAAAACTGAACTGATGACTGAACATATCAAATTTGTGAGCCACGATAACGTTATCCACTTCAATTTATCATGGCGGAGGCAACAAATAAACACAACATGTCAGATACAGTATACCTGCGATCAGTAGTACGGGTATTTGAAGAAGGTTTACTGTTGATTTTGTTTTCTAAATATCAAAGAGATATTCAATTTAGCAATAACTTCCACATAGTCCACGACTCTTAATTGATAAAGGAATACCATGTCAAGATGTCTCTTCAAATTCTTGGTGAATGGCTTTTATTTGCCAGTCGGCGCGAAGACGGAGCGGAGCATGGCGTGACCCTCTCGCAGAGAGCGCGGGAAGCGAAAGCGCAGTCTCTGACCCCGTTCAGACGCGGTTGCGCTTCATTTAAAGGTTATTCGATTTAATGAATTGTGACGAATGAATTTCTCCGCGATTCTCTCGGCGCAAGATGGATGACCCACTCGAGCCATTTCCTCTTCCTGGTGCGCAACAACGGAATCTCGATTAAGGTTGGGTGGTGATTTTTTTTTTATTTCCAATAGAGTCGTTGATAAATATACCCTAAAACGGGACAAAAGGATAGCAAAAAATGTTGTTTATGAAATAGGTCTTCTCTCAAAGAAACAATTTTTATTTTCCTCTGAGTGGTTAATTTCAATTTAATTCGGTTTAATTCAATATAATTCAATTATCATTTATTTCCATGCAAGAAATGGATGACACATAATAAAAATACAAATACAAAGCATACATTATGTAATCAATCAATCAATCAATCAATCAATCAATCAATCAATCAATCGATCAATAAATCAATCAATCAATCAATCAATCAATCGATCAATCAATCAATCAATCAATCAATCAATCAATTTGTTAGAAATACATAATGCAGTGATGGTCATTAAGCATGTTATAACTAGATATATCGCTACGGCGACTGATATGCCTCCGCCATCATGCATGGTTCTCCTAATAGGTCTATAGTACAATGTCTTGACAATGTGTGATGACAGTTTCACACAATTGGCAAAATATTAAAATGACAGGTTTGCCACAAATGTGCTGAATGTTCACTTTCCTAGAACTAGGTTCAATTGGATGAATTATTCAAATGTCAGAGTGCAGGTATTTGGGGAACTAATGATTTCTACTTGACTTTTGACCCTTTTATAAGTTTATGCTTTGAGTAATTTTCAAGGTATTGAGAAAAAGTATAATTTCAGTATCAAATGGGAAAATAGCATTATCTAAACCTGGTCTTTGACCGTTGACCTCACAGTTCCACAGAGAATCACTGTTGGGTAGAACATGCATAAATATGTAAGTTTCATGATGATACCTTGAGTTACTTTCGAGATATGGAGGAAAAAGTGCAATTTAGCACTTTCACTTGACCTTTGACCTTTGACCTTTTGGCAAGAAACTTCCCAAAAAATATATATTGGGTAATACATGCCATACATCCAGTTTAAAAAAAAAAAAAAAGACCTTCAGGCATATTGCATTTTAAGGAAAGTAGTGATATTTTGAGGAGTTGACCTTGACCTTTGACCCCCCTGACCTTTGACCCATGACCCCCAACTTCCCTAGATAATCACTGCCCATCGGTACAAGCATATATACTAAGTTCTATGAAGATACCTTGAACCATCTGCGAGATATGGAGAAATATGTGGAATTTCAATTTTTTTTTTCACAAAATAAACTGTGACCTTTGACCTTTGACCCTGTGACCCTAAAATCCACACAAAGTATTATCCCCCAAGGATATACCCTCATACCAAGTTTGATGTAAAACCACCACACGGTTCTTGAGATATCGACAAAAACAAAACGGGACGGACGGACGGACGGACGGACGGACGGACGGACGGACGGACGACCCGAAAACATAATGCCTCCGGCCACTTCGTTGCGGAGGCATAAAAATGTATGTGCAATTCAATAAAATAGCAGGAACAGTACTGCACATTTTCCAAGGTTGGCGGAAGGTTAACTTGGTATAACGATGGAGAGGAGAGGTCCACTGAAAAAGCAGGGCTTTTAAGACGTGAATCATACGCAACAATATAAGTAAGTATCAGCCAGAATCTATTCATGTTCAGCCATAAATGTAGCTGTTAGATGTAATGCAGGTCATAAGGACATTGTCACTGTAAACAGAAATTATTTCAAAGCACTTTTAAATACAAACCATAACTATATTCCGTCAATGGTTCAACCTATAGAGACACTTATTTTGTATATTTCCTGAACCGTGTGTACCCGGAAAATAAGGTGAGCAAAACAGTGATGCATATATATCCGAGCACCTCCGAACACACGTATAAAAACACATGCATGAATACATAAAAGACGCGACATTGTACAAGGAGAGCACAGTAACATTACAAAACAACAACGACAACAAGAACAAGGAGAGATAAGACAGGGGAATGCGCACAGAGTAAAGAAAATAGGTCTGTATAATAGAACATATAACTCCATCATGTCCATCGTCAGGACAGGTGAAAACACGAATCTTATTACATAAGTAATCTGATTATCTAAAGCTGTATGTCGATCAGCTATCGATAGTAAGTTTTTTCTCAGTTTGCATTTAAATGTAGTGAATTTAGAAGATTCTTTTTGTAAACAGTCATCTAAGTCATTCCGAAGTTTGGGTCCAGTACGAACAAATTTACGTGGGTATATGCATCAAAATCCAGCTTGTGAATAATGTTAGCTCTTTCACATGATGGACACTATTCCATCACGACGAATATCGAAAACTGGAACGATACGCTGAAATGGAATCACAAAATGAAAATCGCATTCTCCTGATACGTTACGCATTCCATCACTGCACCTTTAACCATCCTTCCCTTTTTCCCATTTTACTTCACTTCCATCGCACTCACTTTGTCGGGTCTTCTATCACAATCATACCAGCAAATTGACGATGAGGCGGTGACAATCTCTTAAACCATATTTGCTTTCTCAAAAATGCTCCCAACGTTTATATCTTATTTTTCTTTTTAGGCGTCATGAGAAAGTTATGACTTTGGCCTCGTTTTTACTTTACGACTTGACCTTAAGTGCACATGAAAATGTTGGGAAAACGGCGAATACCCAGGCGTTAATGGGATGTTTTGATGCAAGGCATCTGATAGTTTTGGCACAGTTTGCTGGATTTGTAAGAAAATTGCTGAAATATCTTTTAAATGTCAGTTGAAGATTTTTTCGCCTTTACATTGGATCAGGATATTGTGTAAACAATTCGAAAAACATTTTAGGCTAATAAAAGTCCGCACATACTTTGAAATTGGAATGGTGATATTGTTTCAATTTTTGTTTTGTTTATTACTTTATTCTCATGGACTAAAATAAACTTGTCGGAACATTGTACATCAGATTATTGTGTTTTTGTGTTGGAGTTTCTGGTTAAAACCAAACTGCAAAAGCCTGAAGACCAAATTTAGAATGATGAATCGACGCTTATTTTCTCTCTTGTGTGTATAGGTGTGCATGTGCGTGTGTGTGTGTGTGTGTGTGTGTGTGTGTGTTTGTAAAAAAAAATAGTTGTATTATACGTTAAAAAAATATGATTCAGCAGCATGAGTGTTAGTGTGATGAAGCAGATATTGATTAGTTTGATCAGGTTGATCGAGATAGCTTTTCCTGAGATTTATGCAGGGTTTTATATCACTGTTACATATAATAGTTTGATTTGATAAAAAAAAAACATAAAAATATTGTATTGTACGTATAAAATAACGTGATTTAACGCGCAAGTGAGAAGAACAGATGCTTGTTCGTGTTCAAACTAATCTCAATGTGAAAATAAGCCTGAGATTGCACGAAATTTAAATAAAATGTATCATAAAAAAAGGTGTTTGTCCGTTGATTTCGTAAACTATCCACGTGCTTTAAACTGAAGAGCGATAAGTTGAAGTCCTCTATAATACATTCAGAGGAAATATAGACCCCCTGCGAAGATGGAGAGCCCATCGATTTGACGGATAGATTTTGAGATGAAAGCTGATCGCGCTGATGTTCGGCTAGAGCGGAGCACTTCCCTCTTCGATAAACTGGTTCTACGAGTACCCAGACAGGTCGTTGCTAGGAGAGCCGTTGCTAGGAGAGATGCATGGATGGAAACTGGTGCAGCACCTCCTCCTCTTCCTCTCAACATGCAGGGAAGAAAGTATGAGGAGGAGGAACAGTGCTTATGATGGCAAGAAGAGGTATGATATTTTAAGTTATAATGATGGCAATGATAACTATTAAAATAATACTCTTTTTTATATATCCACTCAATGTTTTGATTCTAATGCTATCTGATTTGATTTAATGTTCTGTTTTCTGTATAGGCAGTTTACATTCAGCAGAATATACGCATTTTCATAATCATAATGTCAAAGAAAGAAACGTGAATATATAGATATAGATATAAATGTATATATATATATATATATATATATATATATATATATATATATATGATAAAACAATGTGAATCAAAAGAAGCCATACATCGACCGTACAGACGGGCTACGGCTTTAAGCAACGTTCGATGTGCCTGCAGAGTTCTAGACAATAAATATATGAATACGATAGAATAGAAGGAAAAGCAGGGCTTGTAGATTTGAATCTCCTCATAAATAATAACTAATCAGTGAACTAATCAGAAGAAATCAAATTTCCTAAAGAAGAAAAAAAGACAAAAAACACACATTCACACACATATATACTCACACAAACACTTGACAAATCTCTTGTAAAAACAAAACAAAAAAACAAAAACAAAACGAATAAAGAAAAGGCTATTAAATAGTGGTTGTTCCTCGAAACAATAAGATACTGAGATAAAAAGGGAAGATTGCATCCAGGAAGAAGACATTGTGAGGATGATATTCTCCATGTTTAAATCGCGAATCGCGTTGACATGCTAGAGTCGTCGCGACGTCCTCGAGGGGTGCAAGGACGAGAAACAGCCACTATAACTGCTTAGCTCCTCTTCCGTCATCGCCAAACTAGATCAAGAGCGTCTGCTGTTGTTTGACCCTTTCTATACCAGGGACTTTGCACTGTATGTACATCATTATGGAGTTTCTAAGTAGGGTCTACACAAAGGGTTAAATGAAAGAGAAATGGGACTGTAGATGATGAGGGGACTTATTCCACATCTTGAGAAAGTGCGACTTGCACGCGAGACTTCGGCAGGCCGCTTGATCTGATTCGAAATCCATGTCGTGTTCGTGAAATTAAATTCTCGTTCTTCAAACGAGCGAGCCAATAACGAAACGTCCTAAGTCTGTTTTAGATTAATGTTGAAGGGCAATATGTAAAAAACATGGAGGCATTTCTAGATTGGTGAACTATATTCAGTATTGAGATACATGCTTTGTAGTGTGCCGACATTGACCTGTCCCGTATCATTGAGTTTATACTCGAAAAACAGATTCGGAATGCGAAACCAATACACACGAAATTGCGAACGCACCCTTGTTTTGTTGTATTTAACTTTCAAAACCTGATCGTACTTAATGAGTTTTTTTTTTTTTTTTTGCACGCATTATTGACTTGCACTAGAGCGATATCTAATGAAATCTGATTTAAAACTCGAAATGAATCTAAAACATTCTCTCAAGAGTTTTGACGATTTACACAATGGGGGTACCATGAAGGCTAGTCAAAATTTCAATCTAACCGTCATCCGTTCTTTAATCAAAACGGACAAAAAGATTTAACTAATAATCTAAATTAATTAGATTAAAGGGATTATCGGGGGTATTAGTTTTGTTCAGACAAAGTGTGAGAAGGTAGCATTACAATGTATTTTATTTTGACAAGATTTTGAGGCGACCAATGTTCATAAGTCCATCATAACTCTTTAATCAGAGAGTGGTAATGCGGAATCTGTTGAAGTCGTTCTGAACATCATACTTATGACTACGCGAAGAGTGCTCCATTCGAGACCATTTTAAATCACTCTAATTACTGACAAATAGATTTGTCTGAAAAAATAGCAACGATTGTTCTATTCACATTCAGACCACATGTGTACAAACGATTACTTTAGAACTTAATCACCTGTAATAATGACCTAGGTTCAAGTTCAAGTTCAAGTTCAACTTTATTTTCATTTCCATTAAATAAACGGGAGAAATTATGTTCAATGCATAAACAAAACAAATTTGTAGTAATTTCGATAAACGTACATCAACAAGATACATGTGATGATGATAAACGACATAATTGCATTTATAAGGTATATACATATGCATATTACACGGATGGGAATGGAAATGGAGGGTCCCACTAAAAAGCCAAGCTTGTACGATATGGGACCCTCAGAAATACATAAAAAGCAAATAATGGCTTCATGAAACTACAAACAAATATATGAAACAAAATCAAAGAAACCAATGTCAACTGACATGAAATGAAATAACAGGAAAGAACGAAAAAAAGAGAAAAGGGAAACAAAAGAAAATGAAACTGCAACACACGCCATCGTGTACACAATGGCGTGTGTTATTAGACTGCTTTAACTGATTTGCATTTCTTTCGTCGCTCCTTTGTTCATTTGAATTCAAGCCACAGGTTTAAGGTGACATCCAATGATAAAAAATATATCTGCTGCCGAGCAATAACAATTTTATAACAGAGCATCGAGTAGAAATTTGATCGTACATGGGTGCGTGATGAATTCAGATTGTAATTGGAAGTATCATTGTGCGTATTCGTGGATGTAAGTTATTTATAGTCTTTTGATATATATATATATAATTGTCTCCTTAATGACCAGTTGTCTCCCTAATGAAGACACTTCCCCCCAATATGTCTCCCTAAGGTGCCAACTAGGGATACATATATATATATATATATATATATATATATATATATACGAAAATGTGTTTTCACAAAGCGGAATTCTGACCAAAAAGGAAGCGTAAATAGTGAAGATGATGTAACAGAATAGGATATCATAATAAAATTTTCAACATGAGATAACGATTTTCAAAAATAAAGACACATGGGAGTGTCAGCATAGCCTATAACTATGTCAAGACAGCTTAACGAGGTCTACTTATATGCCGTTGATGTTTTAACGCATGTAATTAAACGCTACCATGTGTCATGAATCTTTCAAATAATGGCCTCCTACGTTCTTCGGAGAACGATCCGCTGCTTATACTTAAATACCAAGATAAAAAGCAGAACTTTGGAAAGAAGCCAGCTTGCTTTCTTGCCCCATTCTCTCTTGTTTATATGTTTACGCAGATTTATTTCCAGATACTTCTCGACCCGCCACTTGTAAATCCTCAAAATTGTCGTGAAGAAATCGTATATTTTAGATTATTATTTTGATGCAAACCACTTGAAAACAGGAATTGTCTCCCCTCAATCCATTTCTTTCTCCTCATCCTACCCTTCTCTATCTTTTGATCTATCTATCCATGTAGCTATATACCTATCTATCTATCCATCTATCTATCTATCTATCTATCTATCTATCTATCTATCTATCTATCTACCTATCTACCTATCTATCTACCTATCTATCTACCTATCTATCTATCCATCTATCTGTCTATATATCTCTCGCTATCTTTTCTTATCCCATAGTGTCCACATAAGAGATAAATAGTATTGCCTTAGATACGTACCGATCTTCAAATTACACTGGAGCGAAAAGCAAAGCTGGGGCCGGCTTTAACAGTCTATGCGTGTTGTTGGAGGCAGGCCTCTTGCTGGTGCAGTCTGTGGCTTCCAATGGGGATTTTGAAAGGCAGTTCTGCAATTATCAGACGGAGCGAGAGTGTGGATTTCACTAAGACATTATTTGTCGCCAGCAAATATTATAAAAAAGTAAATGGATGTGCTTATTCAGTCTCCTTCACTCTGTCCAACCCGCTTTCATAAACTGTCTTGTCAAGACTCAAACTTATTGGCTTATTTATCAGTGCCTTATACGTCAGACCTCAGTGAGAAAAAAAAAATGTATTAGATGAAATTTGGAGAATATCAAAAGAATCTAATTTTCCTTCATAGCAATGATGATTCTGCTTCCAAAGTTAAACAAAGCTCTACCAGATTTCTAAATGAGTGCATCGAAGGAAAAAGCAAAACAAAACAAAACCCAGATATCTCCTTCGAGGAAAACTGTTGACTATTTTCAAATATGATATCATAACATATGTTTTATTCAGTTGATATGGTATGAAATTTTACTTGAGAGAATGTCTTAAGTTAACTGACCGTTTTTGTTTTTGTGGTTTCTGTTTTGGCCAAAATAGTTCTGTTGAGTGGTTGTCCCGCTATTTTAGAAAATGACGGTGTTTTATCATTTCAAATACTATCGCAGTTGGTAAAATATGATCTGCATTACTCGAGAAAAGCCTTCCACTAGGGGAGTACTAATGCCACCATAAATGGCTAAAACAGGGGTTATTTACTTCTCCAAAGCAGTGTGTTATAGAAGCAGTTGATGTGAAGGGGAAAGGTCTTGGCAAGTTGAGACACGGTATACAAGACCGTAGCGCCCTCTTTTTGTTGCCTTTTTTTTTCAACGAATTTACATTTCCCATGAATTAGGCGCATCGGAAGCCCCTCGTGCTGTTTTAGCACCATCAACAATCGAATTAATGCCGGATTTACCCTATCCAAGCCGCCGTAAACTGCCCTGAAAGGAGTTTCCCAATTAGATTTGGTGTAACGGTGCTAGTTGACCTTCTCAGCCTCTCGCTGCATGGTGATTACACATGCGCGTTATACTTGGCGCTGTCTACCGTCTTGCGCATCATTCTGTGTCTTCGGAGTTTAACAGCGCGGTCGGTGTGCGTCGGCGTCCTTTGAAGGTCAAAGCTGCCGCACTACGGCACAGCAGTAATGAGGGATGGGAACCTATCCCCACGCGATGTCTTTCGCATTCGTGCCTGGTTAACTGCGCCAGCGATGACGTTGTACTTCGTCGTAATCATGTTTATCATAGATGTACCTAAAATAAGGTGGAGGCTTCGTATGTATACGTACAACCTTTTTGTCCATGCGATTCATTACTGTTTGTGCCCGTTTCTTGAACTGCAAGAATCTTTCCATTTCTTTTTTTTTGTTTTCTTCTTATCCTGCAATCCGTTGCTGATATTCCATGCGTTTCGTTATGCAGGAGGACGAAGAAAAGGTCGCTCTTATAACGGCCACCTTTTTTTTCGCAGCATACGAATGGCGTTATCATTTCGCAAAGGAACATTCACAGAGGCATAGGAAAGATATCTACAAAGTGTGATCCGAAATTACTGCACTCAAATAATAAAGATAGGAGACTTTTAAAATCACGGTAATGATTCCTCGTTTTCAAAGGGAACAGCGGTTTCATCTCTCAGTATCTTACAGAATGTTTCACTCCTCTGATGCTAAATCGTCCCCTTCGGGCAAGATTGGAGTAGGAGTTAAAAGACTCGTATGCTAAGTGGTGCTTCCATGTTTTGTTGTTGTGGTAAGATTGCTGTTGTTTGGGTTTTTGCGAAGAAAAGTGGGGTGCTAATCTGAACCTTCCTGAATAAACCAGCTGAACAAAACAATAGTTTTCGAAGATAAGTGGGGTGTTTTGTATTTTCTTTTCCAAACATTTTCACATTTACCCCACAAATCGCGCGCTAGATCTTTAACCAACCAACCAAACAAACACGAAGCATTGTGTAGTGGATGAAAGGCATACAGAAAGAGTGTATTGTAGTTGGTGTCACCTTTGTCAAAGCATTGTGAATCGGATCCCATTTCCTTACCTCCTGCGTAGTTTCACTATTCGAATACTGGAGTAGTCACTGCTGTTTCAAAAGATGTTTACATATTTTCGAGTCATCATTATCGCCAAAAGAGAGGCGTTTTGAAAACCAAAAGCTACCCACTGCAGTACATCGTCTAAAGAAGTGGGCATGATTAAAATTGATGCCCGCGGGGTACAAAATAGCATTGTACTAAATTCTTGGTGACACGGTGTCACATTTACGCGGAAATCGGACCCTTTAACATGAGTGATAGAGCAATAAAAATGGCGCCGCTTTGTCCAAACCAAGATGCTATCATCAGCGTTAGCACTGCTCGTCTAATAAGAGGAGGGGGGGGGGGGGAGGAGTGAGTACTACCATCACTATTATTCAAACATTGTAACGCATTCGTAATTACGCCCATGACTTATGTTGGGTATGGTGGGTAGGACACCTTTTACAAAGAAGAACGCTCTCCCAGGACAAATCGGAACCCGAACATCTCTAACCCAGTTCACTTCACTCCTCCCCTACCACAGAAGACCAGAGCGCAGTATCTCTGTTTATACCTGAATTTTGACACCTGCTTTCTTCCATGCAAGCGTTCATCTTGAAACGAACTTTGGTAGAATACTGCGGGCTTTTAAAGTAGGGATACAATCATCATTTAATATCTGTATTTTGTTTTAGCATAATTGAAGAAGCACTTGTTTTAACTCCATCAGAAATCAGGGAAATTAGGATTACCCTTAACTGTTATGTCACTAACAAGTTGAAGGAATGTATGTACTTTTCATTTTTGCGATTTTTTTTTTTGGGGGGGTGGGGGTGGAATTCTCCTATATCCAATTAATTTTGTGTCAGTAACTGGTAGTATTGAGATTCTACAAATTGCTGTAACCTTTTATCCATAATGACACGTGGATTTAACCAAACTTTAAAACAGTTCATACAACTTTTAGACGGAATGTTCGATCTCCTCTAATTTCACTTTATGTGTTACACCCTTACTTGCGCATTCCCTGAATACATAAAATTATGTAATAAGATAAATTCCCTTTTAAATTTCACCCTGCTGTTTTGTTTTTCGCTGTGAGATTTGGATGGTACTCTATACTTTTGTGGTGATTGTAGGAGTCTCAAAATGATCAAATTTCATTGATAAATTGCCATCGTCACCATTATTTCCCACAACTATAACATAATCGTTTGTTTGTAAAGATTGTTTTTGAGTTCGTATTTGCGTTTGTATTTGCATCTGCATTTTTTTAGGCATAGGTACTCAACAGCCAGATAGCCCATCATTATTGTGTCTTTAGAACATCGCTGTTCTTCTATAATTATCACCATCGTTAAAAGCAATTCTTATTACATCTATAATACTCCTACTATAAATACCCTATGTTATCATCGGCATTTGATTTTTCTGTAATAATCGTCATCTGCATTCATGTATCACAAGAATGTTCACTCCATAAACTTGGACGATGGAGAGTCAAAATGCAGACACAGCTACGCAAACAAAAAAAAAGAATCTGCATGAATTATAATCATTATATGCTTTATCATTACATTCATCTTTGTAAGCAGATCCTTACATTCTGTCTCTGATATATGCATATCTGGAAACAAATAGATCACAAATGGTGACAGCCATAGATTTACATGGTGTCGTATTGCAAGAAAGAGAAGAAGATTCAACAACGGACGCAGCGTAATCGCACACAGCGATCCATCAGCGGCGCATAGATGTCTTTCAGACAGCGTTGACCGCATGTTGTTGTTGCTGTTGTTTGAACTTATTAATAGTTAAGTAATGTTTTGCCGGGACGGGGGTGGGGTGACGGATAAGGATAGGGATGGGGATGGGGTTAGGAGATGTTTGACTCAGGGGCCCGTTCCTATTGCCAACCTTGACTCTCTCGCAGCAATGACGCACACAATTCGATTTGCTTAATCGCGCTAATCGTGCGCACAAAAATCAGACATCGATCAAGGAAGGGTCAGCCAAGATTAATGCCGATCTACAAAGGAGAGCATACGGGCCCGAAGCATGTCGTGAGTGGCATGCTAAGTGGCGGGCCTTTCATGGTAATTTAACCCCTAAAATGGAATGGGAGGAAGAGGGAAAGACCAAAAAAAAAAAAAAAGCAGAACTTTTCGTCTCCAACTTTCTTCTCGCACATGCTAGCACATGCGCCCCTGGCTAGTGGAGCTGAACGTATAGCCTCCGTAGGAAATGTTCATCTTAATTTATTCATGAGCGGTCAACTACAGGAACAATTTTCTTGGTCAGGGGAGCAGATCCGTATCTCCATGATGCCATCCAGAGAGAGACAGAGAGAGAGAGACAGAGAGAGACAGAGAGAGAGAGAGAGAGAGGGGAGGGGGAGGGAGAGAAGAAGAAAGAGAGAAGAGCAGCAGAGATGGGTTTTTCTGTAGCATTACGTGTCCAAAGCCAAACAAGGCATATCAAGTACATTGTATTGTTTCGTGAACACAGCTCCCGAGTAAACTCGTATGAAAAAAGGGGGACCCCGCACGGAATCAATCATGCCAAGTCGTATCGGGATATTCTATCATATCATATTGACTGTGAGAGTGACCAAAGAGAATTTAAGATTAGTGGAGAGGGAGTTCTGGTGATTAGTTTTGAAAAGAAAAATAGTTCTGTGCTTTTTCATTTGAATTGATAGGGAATAGGAAAAAAACCCTGTTTTTTGCATTTAATTTGTTTACTTCTTTTTAGTGCATTTTGCAATATAGTTTTTATCACTTTTGCAATTACCATTACCAGTGTTTTAGCTTATTACTATTAATATCACCTGCAAAAGTATCCACACCTTGTCTCATTTCAAAGCAGGGTAATGAGGTGGTTGGTTTGTAGGCTTCAAAAATGTTTAAGGGGGCAAATCTCTACCTGGGGTTTAAGCGAAATCAAAATGTTAATTCCACAGCCTTGCAGCCTAAAGCCAAAGGAGGGATAATAGGGGTGTAGGCATTGATCAAGTTCACAAGTGTCGTGCCAAGCTAGCACCAACGATCCTATTCAAGGACAGCTGATTCAGATTGGGTGAAAAAAAAAGATAGCTCTTGTAGAATTTTATTATGCATTTGAAAGATGTTAAATACCTTACCGTTGTATTTTGTAGTGCAATAAATACAGAATGTCCCCATGTTCCTTCAGAAAATGGAAGGCTGCATACTCGTTATTGAATTGCTGGTAGTAAATCAATGGGCTTATATCTAATCAGAAGTAATTGCAATTCTGTTTTTTTTTTTACTGTAGAATCAGAAAGTTATAAAGAAGTCAAACAGAGAGAAGAATTGCCTCATTATGCCAGCTGGAGCTTTGAAATGCAGATGAATTAATTATTCATTTGAATTTCTACCAAAGTAAATTTCATGAGAGAAATGAAGCATATAATGATTTTTAGTAGACTTTTCAGTTAGGATCACTGGAGGAGTAGTACCTTTACTAGGTGGCCCCCTCTGCCCCCTGTGCGTCCTAGACTTGTCTCTCTATATCCAGCACCATGAGTAGCGCAATACATGGGATCTAGTCCCCCAAAAAACACCAGCTTCCCTCATGGTGAAGACCGACCATGTGCCTGTACGAGGCGCCCCTACCACGGCTGAACATGGCGGATCTAGGGGAGACAACCCCGATAAAAAAACATGCCACTATGGGCTGGTGGAACCCTCAACCCTGAACACCTTGGTTGAAAATCTACCTCAGGAGAAGGAAATCTCTGACTTCAAAACCCGGGCAGGTGGAACTCGTTAGCCTTGGCAGGCCATTCACCTAGGGACTTTGCTCACCTGAACCAACTAACCAAGCCTGTTTCGGCGGACCAGGCGGAAGAAATCTTGTGTTTCAACGGCTGTGAAGGCGACTCAGCAAAAGCACTGTGGAGTGCGAAGGGCATGTCAGAGCACGAAAGAAGACCTGGCCATCCACTGCAGCCAACGAAGCCCCCAGACGTAACGGTATATTCGTACCACTGAAACCTGACTTCTGAGGCCGAGAGAGTGGGTTTGCTCCAGTGCAACAGTTCTCCCACTTAAAACCCATTCACGCACAGGTTACGTTGTGCTCTCTACCTCCCACGTAACCCAACTTCTGTAAAAGTCCTGCGGCGATGGAGGAGCGGTGAAGCAACAGGTGGAGGTGACCACTGGCAGTTGTAGTCGCAATCCCACACGTAGGCGGTTCTGGACAAGTGGTCGCTCTTCTATGTACCCAGGGCAGCAGAGAAGTTCGGCAGCATCCAGGGCGACTGAGCAGCCCTCTTTAGGATAGCACTGCTCACCCTAGTAAGGGAGGGGCCTAGAAAAGGTGGCCTAAACATTGCCTGCCCTACTGCATCTGGTCAGTTTACCGCGGCTGACAGGATCATCCAACTCAGCGGTCGAAATCATATAAGGAAACAAACAGAAAGTAAAACAAAACTGCTTTTGGGAGCATGGAATGTCCGTACCCTCATGGACAGAGATGATGCAGCAAGGCCGCAACGGAGAACAGCCCTTGTTGCCAAAGAGTTGTCACGCTACAACATAGATATTGCTGCCCTCAGTGAAACTCGGATTGCAGAGGAAGGCTCACTCACAGAACCTACCACTGGCTACACCTTTTTCTGGAAAGGCAAAGCCCAAAAGGAAGACAGGATCCATGGAGTTGGCCTGGCTATAAAGACCAGTCTGATGAGACAAATTTCAGACCTACCCACTGGTATCAGTGAACGGCTTATGACATTACGCCTACCCCTCAGTCAAAAGCGACATGCAACAATCGTTAGTGCATATGCTCCAACCCTAACAAGCTCAGAGGAAGTAATCGAAGAGTTTTATGCCGACCTCAGTTCCATACTCAATACGATCCCGGCCACTGACAAAATCATCCTTCTAGGAGACTTCAACGCTGGAGTTGGCAGCGACCATGGTCGATGGGACAGGGTTCTTGGTAGACATGGTGTTGGCAAGATGAACAACAACGGCCTCCTGCTGTTGAGTAAGTGTGCTGAGTTTGACCTTGTCATTACAAACACAGTGTTCAGATTGGCAAACAAGTACAAGACTACCTGGATGCATCCCAGATCAAAACAATGGCACCTTATGGACTATATCATTGTTCGACAGAGAGATCTCCGGGACGTCTGTGTTACCAGGGTCATGCGAGGAGCTGAATGCTGGACAGATCACAGGTTTGTCCGCACCACCATGAACTTGCACATCGCTCCCCATCACCATAGACGACCAAAGCTTGTTCGTACTGCCTTCAACACAGCCAGACTCAAGCATCCTTTCGTCCTGCAGAATTTCCAATCTAGGCTCAATGAAAAGCTGCCTTCCACTGGACCATTGACTGGAGACCCAATGCAAAAGTGGAACCAGTTGAAAGAAGTGCTGACCGACGTTGCCAAGCTAGAGCTTGGTCTCAAGAAGCGACACCACAAGGAATGGTTTGATGAGAACAATGCTGCCATCGATGAGCTGCTTGCAGAAAAGAACAAGGCTTTCATGGAATGGCAAAACAACATTGACTCCATCTCTAAGAAGAACAGATTCAAGTCGTTGCAGAAAAAGGCCCAACAAAAACTGCGCAAAATGCAAGATCAATGGTGGGAGAAAAAAGCTGAAGAGATCCAGAGTTTTGCTGACTCGAACCAATCTAAAGAGTTCTTCAGCCCCATCAAAGCAGTCTTTGGCCATGTAAAATCAGGCTCCTGTCCATTGCTGTCGGCAGATGGAACCACCTTGATCAGGGACAGGGCTGGCATAAATGAGAGATGGAAGAAAAACTTCAGTCAACTCCTGAATCACTCGTCTGCAGTTGAACAAGCCGCACTTGATCAGGTCCCACAGCAAACAGTGAAAGAGGAACTTGATGTTCCCCCATCCATAGCCGAAGTCAAGAAAGCCATCAAACAGATGAACCCAGGAAAGGCATCTGGCCAGGATGGTATTCCTGCAGAGGTGTACAAGGCACTCAGTCACCAGGCCTTTGAGGCATTCTACGATGTTCTTACCAGTATCTGGAATGAAGAAAAAATGCCAGCTGACTTCCGTCATGCCACTATAGTTGCCTTATTCAAAAACAAAGGCTCAAGAGCAGACTGTGGAAACTACAGAGGCATATCCCTCTTGTCCATTGCTGGAAAAATTCTTGCCCGTGTCATTCTGAATAGGCTGATCTCCACAGTTGCAGAGAAAAACCTCCCTGAGACTCAGTGTGGTTTTCGACGCAATCGTAGTATAGTCGACATGGTCTTTGTTATGAGACAGGTCCAGGAAAAGTGCATCGAACAGAACATGAACCTCTATGCTGTCTTCATAGATTTAACAAAGGCATTCGACAGTGTCAACAGGGAAGCACTCTGGACAATTCTTAGAAAACTTGGCTGTCCAGCAAAGTTCACTACACTCATTAGACTGTTCCATGAAAATATGACTGGTCAGGTTCTGTCAAATGGTGAACCTTCCGAAAAATTTGCCATCTCCAATGGTGTAAAGCAAGGTTGTGTGCTCGCCCCCGTGTTGTTCAACCTCTACTTCGCACAAGTCCTGTTCCACGCTGTCAGAGACCTTGACCTCGGCATCTACATCAGGTACAGATTAGATGGGTCGCTGTTTGATCTGCGACGCCTTGCAGCAAAGACAAAGGTGCTGGAAAGGCTCATTCTTGAAGCTCTGTTCGCAGATGATTGTGCTCTGATGGCACATGGAGAGAACCACCTACAGTTGATCGTCAACAAGTTCTCTGAAGCGTCGAAGATGTTTGGCCTTACAATCAGTCTCAGAAAGACAGAAGTCCTCCTCCAGCCAGCACCGAACAGTACACCCTGCCAGCCAAGCATCACTGTTAATGGCATACAGCTTAAGAATGTCAAATACTTCAAATATCTGGGCAGTACACTCTCCAGTGACGGTACTCTTGACAATGAAATAGCAGCAAGAATACAGATGGCCAGCTTGGCACTTGGAAGACTACGCACGAAAGTCCTACAACACAAAAAAACGTTCGCCTTTCAACCAAACTCAAGGTGTACAATGCAGTTGTCCTGTCATCCCTGCTCTTCGGCTGCGAAACATGGACCCTGTACCGCAGGCATACCAAAAAGCTGGAACAGTTCCACCTGCGCTCTCTGCGGTCCATTATGCATATTCGATGGCAAGATCGCATCACAAACCAAGAGGTCTTGGACAGAGCCAGGACATCAAGCATTAAAGCCAAAATCCTCCAAGCTCAACTCCGATGGTCCGGTCATGTCATCCGCATGGAAGAGTCAAGAATCCCTCGCCAGCTCCTCTATAGCGAGCTGTCACAGGGCAATCGCAATCAAGGCCTTCCCAAGAAGCGTTATAAAGACAATCTTAAAGCCAACCTCAAATGGGCGCATTTACAACCCCGTGAACTTGAGACAGCTGCTGTAGACAGATATCGATGGCGAGCCTTAACAAAGAAGGCTGTAACTGCCTTTGAAGTTAACGGCCGCCAACGCCTTGCTGCTGGGAGAGACGGCATCAAGCTGCATCTACCTGTGTCCCACCGTCTGGCATTCCATGTCTCACCTGTAACCGCGTGTGTGCCTCCAGTTTTGGACTACGCAGTCACATGCGAACACATCAACGAGGGCGCAACACCTAGTCTTCCTCGGACTTCGAGAGACAACCAAGAGAAGAGATTAATATCACCATCATTATTACTATTACTGATATTTTCTTTATTATCACCATTGTAATAGTAGTACTAACATTTTAACTTTCATTATTATAAATATCAATAAATACCATTACTATCACCATACTCTTACGCTATTACCACTACTCCTTATACAACCTAGCTGCGAAACTACTACTGCGTATATTGCTCCTGTGACTGCTATACATCGGGTACAATCGACCACGCGACCACTTCTGATGTATATGTACCCTTATGGAAGTATTAGAAATATCCCTAAAGTGGAAAGGTAAATATATTGCACAAATGCTTCAAAATATATGAAATACAAATAGACCCAGAGCAAAAACCTAAGTCACTTCAGGAAACTAACATACGAATGAAAACGGTTCCGTGTCCCATGTTAAAGATTGCACCACAGGAGGACGTGTTTTTTTTTTTATGGTTGACGTCGATAATTATGTCACGGTGTAATACATCAAGGAGATGGCGCCGGAGCAGGTGTACGATGTTAGGGAGCGATCAGATGGTATTGACATGTGGAGGATGGATGCTTTCTCTCCCTCTCTCTCTCTCTTGTCTATCTTTTCTCTATATCTTTATATAATACAACCGTATATATGTGTGTATGTGTGTGCGTGTGTCTGTACATATATATATATATTATATATATATATATATGTATATATATATATATGTATATATGTATATATATATATATATATATATATGTATATATATATATATATATATATATAATTATATATATAATTGATTGATTGATTGATTTATATGTGTGTGTGTGTGTGTCCCCACTTTGCGCCCCAGACGCGTACGGAGGTACTCCGCTACTTTGCTATTTTAGGCAGCGAGAAATAAGGCTTCACCGCGTGACGGCAACAAAACCAGGAGAAGAGCAACAACAACAATAACAATGACGGCTTTTGCGTTTCTTATCTTGACGTCAATTTCGCCAATACCATTCCAGAGGCGCCCTCGCTCAGCCCTACCCGAGTACAGCCGCCAGGCTCGCTCTTCAGGCAGTCATCTGTGCTCGTTGCATTTCTGAAGGAAAATGGAGAAAAGTTCACTCCCTATGTTTTGGTCCTCAGCAGAGCGACCGGGGGGGGGGGGGGGTAGGGTGTCGAAAGAAACAAATTCACTTACCTTAAAAGCTTTAAAGTAACACATATTGGTGTTGTTTCAGATCATACAAACAGAAGTTTTTCGTCGAATGGATGGACCATTGCAGAGATTTTAGATCTTTATTTGATTTGATTCCTTTATCTATACAAGGCACATGTTTCAGTCCGCGGACTGTTTTTCTACCGGTCCATGCGGATAAAATTACAACATAAGTGTAACAGTCATGTAAACAAACTCATAAATAAAACAAACAAAAAAGATAAACAGAGAAACAAACAAAAAAGAATCTTTTGAACCTATGTGATAAAAGCTGTCCGATTTGAGAAGTCTCCTCCTACAAAAGTTGTCGAAAAGCATTGACACCTAGTGTTATCTCCTCTCCCTTTTCTCAAACAAATCAATATACCGTGTGTGCACACTTGTTTTAAAACTGGCATTATATTCTCACCTTCCAAAAAGAAAAAAAGAGGACGTCCTTTTCTTCACCAATGTTCAATATTCGTGATGTTCCCAGCCACCTTGAACTGACTTTGTATGTCCCATGTAAGTCAGTTCGTAATTAACTCATGTGCACATTTGGACAAAATAATTACATTTCTTTTTTCTAAGGTGGTAAGGAACGTCACTTGTTGTCAAAGGGATATAATGCATAACCTTGTGCGATATAATGTATTTATGGCATTCATAATTTAATTAGTATAGAAATGTGAGAAACGTGCAAAGTACATTAACACACACACACACACACACACGTGTGTGTGTGCGTGTGTGTTCGTCTGCGCGTGTGTGTTTGTGTGACTTATAATTGCAAAAAAAAATCAATATATCGCTTAGGAAACAACGCTTTTTGAAAAGAACTTACGCACTGTGGATTATGAAAAGTTTGTTCTGTTTGAAACACTGGAATTTCAATGCAAAACCACCAAAGAAGCTCTATAGAAGCTTCTGTCGTTTCTTGGATTCATGTCATTGTGGAACAAAAACAAAATAAATCATTGTCACTGAAGTGGCAGATGGTCGCGTAAGGAGCGACTAATCAGAAGTCTAACGAATCGAGTGACCTTTATACATTCACCGAAGCTCGATATAGCAAGGTGTGTCGAGGTTTGAAACCTATCTCTTGCGCCATTAATTAGGTGTCACAAGTGTGCAAAATATCACGGTTTTTGATGACAACGAAAAGGTCAATGCGTTATTAAAGACTGTAACATCACGCAAGAGCTAAGCAAAGTATTCTCTAAATAGTGACAATAACGACAACAATTACACAGCGAGAATGGGTGGGCCACTCAGTTTTTCTTTTTTTTTTCTCTCGCAAGTAGAGGGATAAGCCGCCAGGCAGATTATAACCAAAAAAAATCTAACGAAAGCAGCTGTGAAGAATTTTGATGAAAAATTGTAATAGTTCAAAGTTTCCAGGATAATATGTTCATTTATTCGTACACACATGCATACAGTTTTGTTTGACATACATTTCTCAAAACATACTTTTTACATCAGGGCTGATACCATTTATAGGGTTGTGTACAAGGCGGGTTTTTTTTTTTTTTGTATGCACTTTTGGTCCCATTTTTCTGCTTATTTATTTTTTTGTTGTTGCTTTATTTGGGAGTTTAAAAGCAATCCTGGATAGTCGTCTTCTTTGTTGTAGGCGATGAACTTTGTCACTTTATCCACTGATTTTTCTATTCTACGTGTATTTTTTTCTCTGTAAACAAAACGCCATATTATGTCTATTCTTTCACAAAAGTGTGGAAACAAGTAACGCTAGAATGGAACAATTTTCTGCTTACTTTTAAAGGCAACATCTGATGAATCGGTTAGTTATGAGGACTTTTGAAACGTCACGATGCTGTGGTAAGAAAATGTAATTGCAACTTGCCATTCTTATTGCGCATTAAGAAATGAACAAACGAACGTACGAGCATGCACCAAACCAAAAGCTCGAATCAAGCAGGGCGCTAAGTGAATTCTGTGCCTTTTGTAGGAATAATATTTATATATGCGATGTTCCAAATTTGATATCACCATGAAAGTGAACAGAATTCAATATCATTTGTTTACTATAGTCTGATATTGATTGGTGCACAATGCTATGGTCAATGAAATGACTTGACATGAATAGAAGAGTTTATATCATGTATCTGTCAAAGACGTATAAAGTGACTTCTGGTGCTTTATTATAGTCTAGTCTTAATTAGCCGAGATATTTCTCTTGCCTGGTGCTATTTATACATCTGCGTACATCTCACCGAGATACAAAGGTGATTAGATACTTGTTGATTTCTTTAACGGTTAAAGGATTCTTATTTCAGTGCGCTGCAGACGTCAAACACATTTGATGCGGAGCTGACACATGCACTTTAAATTAAACGAACTAATCTCACCACTACATCGAGAACATCAACAGAGATAATTGGACGGATCCTGCTGTCTTTCATTAATGTGCCTCCCATAATACATGAACCAATTTTGTCATCTAAAACCGCATTAAGAACTGAATTTAGCAGATGGGAAGTATCAAATTCGATTAGGATGTGTACGGGTCGTTAAGCTAATCGCTGAATAATCTGGTCGAATACTTCAGCGCGCAAATGTAGCTCCCGGATTCGGAGCAGCGCCCTGACACAGTTTATTAGCGCGGTTAATTTGGCAGCGAAGCTAATCAGACGTCAGCATTGCCAATTTGGCGATGAGAGAGGATTCTTATTGAATTAAAGTGGATTCATGCAATGGCCGTTTAATGACTTTTGTGCGCTTGGCACCGCTAATAAAAAGTCAATTAGCTCAATATAACGGGCTTAGACTGGACTAACTACCATTTGCACTGTACATGCAGGCTAAAAAAGGTAATTTTGCACATGATAAAATTCTTCCTTCGGGACAGATATCTGGACTCCCCCTCCACCCCCATTTTAAATAGTGTTCATCACAAAATATTTTCAAAAGGGCATTAATGACATCATTTTATTCCAATAATCTTCCGACACGTTAATAAATATTTGATACTCATACCAGAGCTCCATAATAACTCTAGACAATGAGGTTACAATCATTATTCCATTCGTTCCCCACTTCACGCAGACATACATGATAGTATGTATAGCCTACTTCCACAAAGAAACATCATCACCATAATTGGAAATGATTTACGTTTGTATGCCAATAGTTGAAATCAATAAAACATATAAAGAAAAAAAAAAGAAAAAAAAAAGAAAAAAAAAGAAAAAAAAAAGAAACATCATCACACCACAACGCACCACTGACATCACTACGCGCCTTCTGCACTGCTGGTATCTCAGTGATTGGCGAGACTAATAATTATATACCTACCTTATGATAGCTAATTTCACGTTGTAAAATTACTTGGGACCGTTTTCCTAGTCAAGATTTTCAAATGAAGATGGTTCTCTGCATTCCAAATATTTCTGAAGACTTTACTCCAAAGTGTTTCCTATTTTTAGCGTACGTTTAAAATATTTGACATGGTTGTATTTATGTTTTACTTTATAAGTTTTCTTATCGTGTATCAGTTTTGCATGTATAATGCAGACACTTTGTTAAGTGTCTGTTGTATTAACAATGAGTTGCAGAAATAAAAGAAAACTGAAATCATATTGGTATGTTATGGGAGATTGGTGACATCAACAATTATTCAATTGTTTTAATGACATATTATTTCATAACAAAACAAAAAATCATTAAACCAAATGTGACTGAGATGACGACGATAGCCGTATATAGGCAATGGGGGCAGGGGCAGTATATAGCCCCCCCCCCCCCCTCCCCTCCATAATGTGTAGCCCTTTTTCTTCAGGCTCAAATAATCTGGTAATCATAATTATCAGGAAGTTACATAATTACGCATCAATTTAAGAATTAAAATGCTTTCTAGTGTCTATCAATTACATTTCTCGTTATCCTATTGTAAGAATACACATGTCATTATCGTAGTATCTGTAAACCCCTCCATTCACCCTCATTAAGTTTGACATTCCTGCTGAACGCAATCCATAGACTTCCATAGGCTTAGTACACGGTGAACTTGCACTCGATCGCTGAACAAAACAGGTCAGATTCCATAATTTGGCCATTCATATATTCCCTGAATATCTATTTTTCTTACTTTCTTGATTCAAATTTGCCAAATATTTCACACAAAAAGAGTGTCGATCAGATCGCTGAATTCAAATTCGAAAAATGAAAAGGCTCCCTCGTGTGGGAAGGAGAGATACCACCCTCTCCCCGATCCCCGCCCGGTCACTCTTCTCCCTCGTTTCCCCCCTACCCTCCATCCAGGACAAAAATTCTACATATATATGGCAATTGTGATGTCAGAATGTTTTAAATGCAAGTCAGAATTTTCTAATTGCAAGCAGATGCAGATAATAACTCAAAGAAACGGAGCTGGAATGACTCTATCCGCAGTTGTTACAACCTCAACATTTATGAGCTACTAAACTCTCGTGTCCTATTAAAGTTAATTTAAAAGCGTCCAACGCTAACTCTGTACCGTGTTTCAGCGTTTGGGGCCCAACTTCAGGTTCATTATTACAAAGAAAGAGCAGTCCTGTCGGACATATCACTGTCACACCATACGCTTGTGAGTTGGACGGCTTCACTCTTTAATAGACAACCTACTTGAAATAATCTATGCTTAGATGAACTAACCCCATTCTCCCTTGGTCTCGTATTTGTACAGGCGTCTGTCCATCGGCGACCGAGTCCCAGGTGCGTTTTATCACCTTCGGCCTGCCATAGTTTTTATTTTTTGTTTTGTTGTCTTTTTTTCCACTTGCTGTGACGCCATTCTCTAAAATTAGGGAGTGTGCGTGCGCGCCATCCTCCTGACGTGCCGACACAGAGTGTGACGAGATATCGGAGAATAACGTATATGCGCTGCGATGCCGAGCCGAGATAACGAAACGTGCGTAAACGAGAAAACACGTTATCATTTGCTTCTGCCCTGTGGTGTCGTATTTTGCGCGGTTCAACAAACTATTCTGTGGTCATCAACGGTTAAAACTCAGTGAAGGGCCTTCCTGCCTCGATATTAATATGTCAGGCTAGACCTCAGATGCAAGAAGATAATAATTATTCTCTTAGGTAATTGCTGCTTCCTTTCATAAAGTGCAATCTCGCTCCATCCTCATTAATGTGAACGGAATGCCGAGAATTTCATCAACATTGGACTTTGAATAAGAACGTCATTGAATTTGAGAATATCATGTATTTTTCACCATTAAATCTCTGTCACGAGATGATGACCTCAATTCATACCACTCCTACTGATTGTGAATAGAATAATGTATCGAAGGCCTGCAAATTATGGTTTGGTGGCCAATTTAGCAGCTACAACCTTTAATCCGACAAGTCGTCATTGTAATGTCGCTGCAAAACACACAACATCGTCATCATCATCATCATCAACAACAACAACAACAATTCAAACGAAAAACCGGGAAAAAAAAACTTTGATAAAAATTGTCTACATATTTTTTTCAATTTCACATTAATTTTGTTTTATAATGATAATACAGTGAACTTAAATAATTGATTTTTACCTGTTGACCTCTATAAGTTTACGTGTGCATGCTCAATGCTCCGATATTATAGTTATCAACGTCACCACATTTGAAAACACAGCCAACTGATTCTACAGTTAGTTTTTTATTCGGTTTTAAACGAAAATGTCTTTTGAACAGAAGGGAAAATGGATCACTATGGTATTCAAACTGAATCAGAACCAAACCGATCTGTTTGGAAAGTACGACTTTTTTCTTTTTTTTTTGGGGGGGGGGGAGCACATTGTCATTACAGATGGTCCTATGTACAATACTACGTAATTATGGTAACAATAATGACATAAACACTTCGTTTCAAGAATTTGTTATCTATCAAGAGCAAGACTTATCAAAGTGCACCCGATTATCACCACATCACTATCGATTGTTATTAAAAAAAAAAAAAAAAAAAAACACCAGCGCTTTCCAAGCGATGACGGGAGATAATGCATATTTTAAACGTTGTGTAATTCAGTCATTGACCGTCATTCAGCTTTTGTATATCTCTACCTACACAAATTCACTTCTGCGTATTTTCTATATTCAAGATCTATACTCTTCTGGCTGCATCCAGCATATTATAGTCAGTTTCTAGCATCTCAATCCCCCGCTTTCAATGTCGGAGTCTTTCTTGGTTTTTGAATAACCCTTTGTGATCACCATGCAGTGCATTTTTAGCGTCAATTTCCGATTCGTATCAAACTGCTCCTGCTAGAATCCAAGAGTACTGCGAGTCATTGTGTGATGTGAATATCAATAAGTTATTTCATAACCACGTGCTTCAATTTCAATGGATCTACAGCGTATCACAATTTGTTTCTGAAGGCGAAGGGTTGATTCAAAATTTCATTTCATTCCATTTATTTCCTATTTGCATACAAAAGTCATACACAATCATAAACACGACGTTATTGTCACTTTACAGAGCATTTCAAATATTTACATCAGCCCGTTAATAAAGATAACAAACTTTCAACAAAGTCATATAAAATTAATCAGCCCCGGCTGCAGATGGTTATTATGGTTATTCTGAGGGTCCCATATCGTACAAGCTTTGCTTCTTAGTGGGACCCTCCACTTCCATCCTCATCCTTAGTTGACTTGTATTATACGCTTTATGTATTTAACAAAGATGTAATCACATCTACTTTTCATTTTCATAATTTTCTTATGTACCTTTTCAAATTTTGTTCGGTATCACAAATATCCCGTGTATATGCAATGTACATAAATTTCTTTGTTCATTTTGATGGAGGTGAAAATAAAGTTGAAATTGAATTGAAATTGAAATTATCAATTTTATATAAATCACGTGACAATTTGTGATTTTGTCATACATATTTCTTTCATACAAGTGGAGAAATAAAACATACTAAAGCGAAATGAATATTAATATCATATATCATAAACAGTATCTCATATTGTATTGCATGCATGCTTGTCGCTGTTAAAGGCTCTGAATACCGTTCTTTGGACATCACATTGCGACGCGCTTTTCGCTAAATGCGGGCTTCCGCTCCAGCAATCTCGTGCAGTGCATTAAAAAGCAGAGGCGCCCCTCCCACTTGCTGTCAACAATTTACCACTGGGGTTTGCTCATTTTGGCATTAAAGTAAGCCGCAGGAACCAATCTCGTTTCAATTATATTCTATCCTGATAGGGCGTGGAGGTGTTTGGAGATGAGTTTGTCCTATGTGTGTGTGTTTGTGCGTGCGTGTGTATGCATGCTGTTTTCTCAATGTGTAAAGAAAATTTTAAACAAAAATCTGGTGCGTCCTTTCTACCCCGTTTTCGTTACGATGACGTTAGTATTATTTTCTTTTATCCTCACTCGCAGTATTGTCACAGCATGACTTCTTCATGGCCATGTGCACCACTTTTTTTTTCGTTGCACATCTACGTGTACACTCCTTACTGCTCATCTCCATCTACATGATTGTACTATAATGATTTAATCAGCACAGTTTGGAGCGTTGATTCTTCCTCCTCGACTTTTTCATCTTCTCGCTCATGTTTCTAGAGGTCTTCTTATTTCTTCACGCCCTTAAAACTTCCGTTCACCCATTTTGTCGGTTGAATTAATTCGGGTACAAGCTATTTCGGATTGACGCTCTGTTTCCCCGCTAAGTAAAAGATTCACGAGTTCATGAGAGGATTCTTTTAGTAGGCCACCAAAACATCGGTATCATTGAGTCTATAGGCAGTGGCTAGACCAAACAGTGGTTTCCTGTATAAGTTCATTTTACTTAAGTTTTAGCGTTAACCAATTGTTGTTATTGGTGTGCGAGGTGATGATGAAAACTCACATTGGTCCACTTCTGAAAGCTCGGCTAGAGAGACACTACCGTCACTCGACTCGGTTGACGCGCCGATCCTCAGGGGCTGACCTCGTTACGACCTGATTTTCCCGTCCGTGACCACCGGGACCGGATTCGTTCACCGTTTGGCAAATCTATCGGACTTATTAATTCATGAATGTCGATCTATTTTACCCTCTCTACTGTATTCCCCCCTAGAATCAGAACACCTTTCTTACGGTTCTACTCTGTTGTTATCAAATGGAACCCCTAAAGCAGAACAAAACTCAAGGCCATGGTGTGCCTCAACAGAAGGTACATCAGTGTTCAGGCACCAACCAAATCTGCGCTGCTCTGAATCCGCTATATGAGCTCGGACACCCTGACGATATTACTTACATAATTTGAGCTCCTATCAGACGTAAGATGTGACCTTTCTATTAGACAAACAACCAGCTTGTTTTCAAAGCCAGTCAATGTGTCATTTCCTGTTATTTGTTATTTTTACATTTCCTATGTAGCGTATAAGTTTTTCATGCGTGATGACGAAAAAGGAAGAACGGCAACAACGTGAAAGCGTTTTTTTTTTTTTTTTTCAGGTGTGAATTTCTTCAATTTGTCTCCCTCTGAACCTTCACCACTCTGAATAATATCTTGCGTCTTTTTTTTTATATATTTCAAAATCCAAGTGTCGTTGGCGGTCTGGACCAAGTAATGTGCTTTCAATCGCTTCCGGCAACATTATTCGGCTTGTGGTGATACAAGGCTCCCAAAGTCAATTGTGCGTAGAAGTGCTTACAGATCAAGTAAACGAGACAACTCCATCTATTTCATTTGTTTGTAACTCCGCATTCCTCACAAGGACATGAAATATAAGTGTATAAAGATATATAAGAGCAAACAAACAAAGGAGAAGAAAATACTCATAAGAGGAAAAAAGGGAACTATCTGACATTGTGCGGGATGACATTGGCTGTCAGGAGTGGCGCTCCTTTCCCTGTCCCTCCAGCGGAGCTTTACCGGAGTGACGTACATGCATGGTACATCCGTTCCGGATTTATTTGTATCGGCGCGATTGTCCTAGATGACACTACCATGTTCAATATCTGTGTTTTGTTCATTAGATCATCAGGGAAAAAAAAAACATTAAGAAAAACCGTTTATGATATATGAGGAAAGTCTGCAGACACCAGGCATATAGCAAATCCCAACTTGTAGAAATATTCAGAAAGAGAAGTAGCGACATAGAGAAATTGTCGTGTATGTGACTAAATACAGTATTATTAGTGTCATAAAAGAGGTGAAAAACACCACGAAAATTGAATATAGCATTTTCAATACCAAACCTATAGTACACCGCACTGAACGAATATGACACAGTGAGTGGGTGTGATAACTAAACTAAGGGAAGACTTGTTTTCCCCGAGACCCTTAAGACTAACTTTTAGAAACATTACTCTTGGATGCAAAGAATGTTATCGAATTACGAAATAGAAATCTTGTAATTGCTGGAAATGTGTCAATTTCAGTTTCTGCCCAAATCTTGATATTTGAAGGTAGGGCGAGTGAGATATTTGATAAGAGTGTTTATTACGACTGCTAATAAGATGTCATCTTCAAGAGGGAGATAAGAACAGCTAGTCTTCGAGCCTTCCCTCCTGCTCTGCCTCAGTGGAAGTTGATGATGTTGATGTGGCTATCAACAGACATTCGAGTCAAATTTGCGATTCTCTTTCGCTGTTGACCTAATAAAATGTTCTCGTTTCTCAACCTCTCCCATTATTTCCCTCGCCAAACATTATATCTCTCTCTCTCTCGTTCTTACCCTCTCTCTATAAAGTATCTCTTATTTGTCTGTCCGTCTCTCGCTCACTTTCTTCCATCCATCTCTCTCCTGTCCCACACCCCCCCCCCCCCCATCCTTAACATCCCTCCTCTAATATTCTTTCATTAAGCTGCGTGGACGAAATGCCTGGGTACACTGTTTTGTCAGTCCATTTCGACAAATTATTACATAAACATGTTCAAATTGTCTGCGATAGCCGTCCTCTCCCCCATCTCTTCTTCCTATCCGTCTTCTGTTTCCTTCATTCTCTCTTTATACTCTCCTTTCATATTTCTTTCTCTCTCTACGTCTTCTTTCTGTCTCTCTCGATGTCTCTGTCTCTTTTATATTACACTCATGGCTTTCTGGCCTTCGGTCCTCCATTTTAGTTTAGCGCTAAACTGCCTCAAAGCGGCAGGGGCCGGCCAGAGAGCCATGAATCAAGGAGCAGAGCCAATCGCCACGGCGAAATTTCTGATTGAATTAATCAGTGAAATATTCCAACTTGTTTATGTCATGTTAACTAAAGCTCCCGTCTTCCTTTGTGTAAATATATATTTTCTACCCGGATATTGATGGCGGTCTATATTCCGTCTGATCAAGCTGGTATTGCCCCTGAGGAGGAGGTTAATATCTTGGTCAGATGATAAATGCAATAGAGGAGGAAGGGGTGGGGGACAGGGAGGAGGGTAATAAAAATACTTAAAGATAACATTGCTTAATATATTTCCTGGTATTGATGGGATATGATAGTGGCATGCGTAATACGCATCGACCGACATGCTCTGGGGACTTGTCTTGTGTTGGCCTCAGTCAGCTTGATTTGGAAAAGGGGAAAAAACGGCCGAGTAAAATCGGCGAGTTTCTTGAATTACACGTGGGATGGAAGCTGACTGTAGGGTTGTTCCTGAAGGTCCCGGTTGTCAATATTTATCTGATGAAGGGAAAAAAGTAATATCACTGAGTGAAAAACTAAGAAAGACACTGCTGAAAAAAAGGTCAAAATTAAAGGCCGAGCAAAGGATAAAACGTCGTATCTCCTCTTTTCAGTCACGTTCCTTTCCCTTTTCTAATTCTTCTTGTTCTTTATCTTCTTAATCTTTCAAGGGTTCCCCTTTCCTTCTCGCTTTGCTTTCTTTTTCTTCCACCATTTCTCTTTTCGTTTCTATTTCCTTACTTTTTAGATTGGTATCTATACTTGAAGAGTTTGTTTGCAAAAACCGATAAGTCCATATTTGCCAAATGGAGATATTTGCGATTAAAGGTCAAGAAAAATAAAGAGAATAATAAGAACATATTTGCTTCTTTTGACCATAACTTCAAAAATATACCTTTATATGTAGTGACCAATATATCATTCAAAAGGTATTATTTTTGTACTTTATGACAGAGATCGCACTTCAAAATCTTCAAAAATGGACTTATCGGTTTTTGCAAACAAAGCCTTCACTTATTAATTTTCGTCTTCTGTATTGACTTTTTCCTCTTCCTCATCCTCCTCTTCTTCTCTTCCTTCTTCCTTTTACTCCTCTACTCATTGCTATTTTTGTTCGCCTTCTTTCCACTTAGCCTTTATCCATTTACCTTTGCTGGCATTGTTGCTGAATCGACCCTACCCCCTCCATTCAATGTATTCCTATTTCCTATGGTGATGGCTCCTCATTCGCCCCCTCCCCCTCATGCTCTTTAAATTACGTCCAAACTCTTGTTCTTAAATTTTCTTTCTCACGCAGGGCAATATACCATTAAATCTCACAGAGAGGTGTTACATTGTGGTATACAAGCAAAACCCCCTGTCGGTTCTCCACCTCCTTGCCTTGCTGTTCGCGTGATCGCAAAGAAGAAAAGGAAAGAAATTAAAAAAAAAAAGATAGACACCACTTTATGCATTTACTTTGTTATATCTTACACTGTGACGGCGGACAAAAATGTTGAAGGCGAATTTGGAATGTTGAAGTAAATACTTCTGTCAGGTTATACATGCATGCATACATGCACAAATAGATAGATAAATAAGTAAATGAAAAGATGAAAATATATATACATTATTATAGATACACACTCTAAAAGAAAATGGCACTAAAAATAAGTCAAAGAATCAAAATTTTGAACTACTCTTTCAGAAATGATAAATTCAATATTTTGAGTGTTAAATTTAAAATATTCATTTACCGTTTCATTTTTAGAGTATGCAATATATATACTTATACATTTATATAATACACACTATATTGTGTGTGTGTGTGTCTGTCTGTCTGTCTGTGTGAGAGAGAGTGTGTGTATGTATGTATTCGTACATAAATTTGACGTGGAAACTCAGAGGGAAAAATATCCTATACCATCACCTGCCTCATAAGGTTCAATCACTGAGAAGGGGAGAAGATCCCCCATGGGGATGTTACCTAAGTGAGGCAGGCAGTGGAGTTTGGGGATTGTTCCCTTCTCGTTTCCGTATCTAATTTGTGCCCTGGACATGGCTTACATATCAAATGATTACGTCACTCATACACATGCATTGACATGACTTTAATCAATATACAACATGGCATCGGTGTAGGCCCACATCTGAAAGGGTGCACGTCACGAGACCGACACCCACGAGTCATACAGCCCTCGAGTTATACAGCCCACGAGTCATACAGCCCATGAGTTTGACACTATTAAAGCAAACAAGGCCCACACGAGACCGACACATTAAACTCCAGGTAGTATCTGTCGAACTCGTGGGCTGTTTTAACCTAGTGTCGTATGGGCTTTATTTGCCAAGTGTCAAACTCATGGGCTGTATGACTCATGGGTGTCGGTCTTGTGGTATGACCCCATCTGAAATGAGCATATGGCCTAACAGTTCATGCAGCTTAAAAGTCTACGCTCTCTGAAGTCATTTAGCAGAAAAACCATGTGTTTTCTTGCTTTAACATTCTGCGAACTTGAGAAACATTCGAATTACAGTTTCCAATTCTTTTTGTGTAGTTATCAATAACAAACAAAAATGTGTTATTGAAATCAGAAAAGACTTCAGAGAAACTTCGACCAAACGATGATTATTTCAACCGGTTTGCTATCATCAAGGGTTATAGATGAGAACAACAGATCGTGAAACTGGGTCAGCCATTAAGCAGAAAGGAACATGGATTCCTGGTAAATGTCGTCGTTCAGCGAAGATTCGTCAATCTTCTCCCCCCCCCCCCCCCCCCCCCCCCCCCCCCCGCAGGAGGAGTGTTTTGAATTCGAGATGTGCAGTAAGCTGCTTTTCTCGTTTGCATGACTAAGCTATCGAAGATACTTAACTACAGAGCCAGAAGCAAAAGATGACACCAGACTTAACGTCGGACTCCACCGGAGCCGACCTGCTTTCCGAGGAACCTGGCATCCCTCTCCTCCCCTGTCCGTCTCGTTAAGGAAAGTGCATTGTTTTGGGTCATTCGCGTTTATTTCGGGCCGAATATGACGGAGCTCAAATTCGGGTCCACAATTACACCCGCCCATTTGATTACTTGTGATATCGCTTCCACCACTCCATTCATTGCTTCTTATTAACGTCACAATCCGCGAAACACGTGGCGTGCGGTACCCGATGAACTTCAGACGGCGTTGCATATTTTGTTTCGTTTGTTTTTGCTATCTGTTAGTAAAGGTTTTTTTTTCATAGTAAAGGGCGCGCCAACAATATTTCATTCACCGCGCGCTGCTCTGAAATTAGTGGAGTTAACGGGAGCGGATTCCCGGCTTGTTGTAGCCAACTCCATGAATACCAAGAAACCATGAATGTACTTTCATTCCTCCGTCTTCTGACATTCTACTGTCAGGTGTACCTTTAAAGACCTATGTTAGCCGGAAGACACGTTAAAGTCTCCGCATGAAGTGGTTGATTATTCTTGAGAACAAGAAACCAATAATACGAGGGTGGGATTGAATAATAAACTACTCGACTATTTGATATTTTGTAAATGAAATTCTGCTTGAGTATTTCTTTTGATCTTAGGTATAGACAAAAATCTTGTTTTCCTCTTTTTATATGCATTAATGGGAAGTCATTTTAAGGTCAACACTTTCGGTTCTGAGATATTCTCAGACTTTTGTGTAAATCAAACGAATCGGTTTTGTATTTCTAAATATTTACTTTAAAACTGCATATTTATTAATATGGAATGTAATTCTCATTAATGTGAATGGCACACTGGTTACAAGTTCTTGTGATTCTATAGACGCCCCCCCCCCCCCCGCATTTTCAAATTGATCGCTTGTTACTTGTACTAATATATACATTCACATTTGCTGGAAATAAATAATAATAATAAGGTCTTATTTACCCAGGGTAGCCTCTTCAGTGTTGCCACTGCTCTACCAGAGGGCCCTGCTATCATTATTACCCTAGCATTGCCAGGTACCCATTTATACTCCTGGGTCGAGAGGGACATAGTGAGTAAAAACATCTTGTCCAAGGACGTAAGCACTGGGCGGGATTTGAACTCCGGTCTTCTGATCGTGAGTCGGGAGTCTTATCCACTATGCCACAGCGCCCCCACTCTAATATATATACATTCACATTTGCTGGAAATAAATGACATTGAACTTGAAATTGATATTGATAAGGAGATCGCGGCTAACTATCCCGATCGAATAAGACGATAGCGTGTTCCTCTTGATGACATTCGTCGAAAAAGAGCCATTACTATCGATTTTTTTTTAAGCCATTATCCCCCTTCCAGGGCTGCAATATGTCACGGTGTGCATTCTTCTTCTTCCCCGTACAGAGCTTCTGCTTCTTCGAGATTCTGTTCTCGTGCGTCTCTGCGTCACGACCTGCTGTCGCGCGATTGGTAGCACATCGTCACCAACCAACTTCTTCTCGTTTGTATAATCATCACCCTACGTAGAAACGACCTAGAAACGAGAAAAGGGGGAAGACAGAGAAGAACCAGCGAAAAGAGATAGAGATAAATATGATAGATAGATAGATAGATAGATAGATAGATAGATAGATAGATAGACAGACAAACAGATAGATAGGTAAATAGATAGAGGGGAGGAAGAGAGAAAAGTGAACAAGGAATTGCAGAAGACGTCGAAGGGGGGGGGGGGTAGGGGAGAGGGAGGAAGGGTAAGGATGGTTGGAAGAAGCCCTTTCCCAGATCCTTCTTACATGCGAATCATGTGTTTTATCGCCTCGCCTCGGTACTGAATTAATGAGACCAAAACTCGTTATCGACTAAGCACGTTCTAGCCTTACACGATTCGCCCGTCATCTGCAGTTAATTTGTCAATGTCTGACATTTTTCCCGCCTGTTTTTTCTTCTTCCTTGTCGTGTTTCAGCTCCTCTTCCCCCGCTCCATCATCACTAGTCTTACATCACTCTATGACCCAACAATACCAGGAATGTACATGTATCAGGAAACGTACATGATGAGATTCGTATCACTGAAGAACTTTATGCAGTCGTGACCTTGCTGCGTTTAGATTTGTATTTCGTGTCTCATGCAGCTTTTTCTTCACTAAGTAACGTTTTATCTAATTTATCTCGACAACGCTTTAAAGTTTGATGGCACAATACTAAGATGTGTGGTTTTATTACGGTAGATTTGTCTTCCAGGAAACATGATAGATAAAAAAGCAATAACAACACTCATGTTATCAATCATTTCCTTTGTTCCGAATTCTAGAGAGAACTGCCAGGAGTGTGAGAAGCACTTTAAGACATTCATTTCATTTCCAATAGCCGAGATGAAAGTACCTGCTCAGGAAAAGCACATACAAACTGTTAGACTATCTTCATCCCTTCAGGGCCTATTCTGCCCAACGAAAGATCGTCCGAAATCTTGTTATGCGTCTTGCTACCATCATTCTGTCTCAACACGAAGAGCTGTAGTTCAGTCATTATAGATTAACATTTTTCCGTCAATCTAACCTCTCACCCTCAACCTAAAGATGACATGTAAGAGGGGACTGACGAGGTATCCCTCCTTATAACATCGTGGAGCAAATTCCGTACCAGGGCTGGTGAAAACAGTGGTCGCACCGTCGCTTTTTTTTTTCTTTTTTTTTTTGACCGCGCTCAAATTTCGAACTTAACACCACGGGGTGGATGTGTGTCCTTACAAGTATTGAGAACACGCACTTGACGCGGTAAAAAATGCAACGCGTACTGGAAATCCCTCGACCTAAAATGTCTCAACGAATCGAATTACTATCTGCACTTCTATATCCTGTCTTCTCTCCCCCCTCTCTCTTTCTCTATCTCTCTCTCTCACACACACAAACACAGGAACACACACACACTTTCAACCTGTTTCTCTTGTCTGCCTATAGTTTTTTTCTTCGCTTTCTCCATCAGTCTTTCTTCTTCGCCTCCATCATGTGCAACAAATAACAGCTTCGAGCGCAGCCACCACATTGGGCGCCAAGACTTAGAACCTCATTGTCTGGCAGATGTCCCGGTACTTTGTTGTAGGGGTGAATGTAAAATCCTGATGCATATTTTCGTACAAAAAACAAGAGAAAGGAGGAGAGGCAATGTTAGAAATAAGATACATATTCTATGATGCGAAGAGGAAAAGACACTACACTCTAGGGGAAATGGTTACAGTCTGTTTATTCCTTTATTTTTGTATGTGTATGTGTATGTGTGTGTGTGTGTGTGTGTGTGTGTGCGTGTGCGTGTGTGTGTGTTTGTTTCTTTGTTTCTTTGTTCGACGTACTTTTTTCGTTGAAGTATTCTTGTCTCCTTTTTCTCATTCTGGAAAGGGAATTGATGATGTCTGCCGGGGGAAATTCAACCAACTGAAGTTTATGGAGGTGAATCTCACAAAATCTATGAGAGATTTTGAGAAAGAAAACGATGTTATCATGCTACCAGAATTAATTCTTGGCTTGGATAGCGAGTTAAAAATTATTCCCTTAGTCCCACCTACGCTTCATGAGGATCAATGAATATGTGCATTTGATATAAGCTAGATATCGGCCGGTATATGTTATCAAATAAGGAAAAATATTATTCTCTTTCCTCGTGATCAAGCTCTGTATATCTTTTTAATCTACTAACTATATAATATCATTTTTTTTTTTACGAGAGCTGAGACGATTCAAAGACATGGGCATGAAAATCGGGCAAGAGAGCTAGAAAGAGTGAGATATATAAGAAGAAAAGAGAACGAGCATATTAGAAGAGGATTTGAAGGAAGTCTTTTAAACCGGAGAAGTACATAGATTTACATTAATTGTCTTTACCTATTTTACAGAGAAAGAGAGATATGGATGGAGAAAAAAAAAAAGAACATGTTGAAATACGATGATGTAAGCATCACATGAACACATATATATATTTAGGCGTGTGTGTGTGTGTCAGTGTCTACGGACATCAAACGAGAAGGAGAATGACCTCGATGGTGATGAAGCTGAAGATGATGATTTTAGGGAATGATAATAATAATAATAATAATAATAATGTTGATGATGATGATATTAATAATGATAACAATAATAATAATAATAATAATAATAATAATAATGATAATAATAATAATAATAATAATAAAAATAATGTTGATGACGATAATGATGATGATGCACAATTACTTAATTGAAGATAATTCAAGATTCAAAATTACACATCTAACAAAAATATATACGGCTTTTTAATAAAAGTTGCGGGCTAGGAGGAACTTATCTCAAGGATTTGCAAGCAAAACAAAGACAAGGACCTAAACAAAATGAAGAAACAGGAGAAATATATATGTATATGTATATACACACACACACACACACACACATATATATATATATATACATATATATACATATACATATACATATACATATACATATATATATATATATATATATATATATATATATATATATATATATATATATATATATATATATATATATATTCGACATAGTAGATGCACGAATCATCACCTAAAACCATAGAGAAATTAATATTCTTCGCTTAAATAAGACACTGAGCAGGAGTCTAACCACAGTATTCATCTTCTCTCCACTTTTGCTGCTATCTAGACTGATATCTTGACCATCTCAAGTCGGAGAGATGGAAGAGATCGCATCCTACTTGTATTATATTCCCACTGTGTTTACCGACAACAAGTGTAGAGATCATTTCTGTTTGAGGCACTAATCAAGTCTAGTGATGCGAAACGCAGTTATTACATTTGGCTCCCAATCAAAGAGAGGTTATTTCGGCCAGGGGGAGTGTGACTGGTGGGGGGGGGGGGGGGAAGGAAGATGGAAAAACTATGATGTTGTTCCTTTAAAAAAAAAAGAGCTTCTCCGTCATTAAAAATTTACTCGTTCCGCAACCCTTGCCATCTCATTGAAGGAGAGCCTTTTGCAGGAGGTTGTTCGGGGCAAAAGTAAAGAGATCGAGTTACATTGAAAAAAAAGAGAAGAAAGCAGGCAGGCGAAATATAGAAAGTATATGATATGTGTGTATGTTTGTAAGAAAGATGCAAAATATGAGAGAAGCAACCGAGTAGAATCCAAAACTGACAGCACGACTCGCCTGGGCGTCACGGAAATGTCAGATTTTTGCATGGATGTCTATTACTCAAAGTCGTCAAGCTACAGTCAGTATAATATTGTCTGGGGTCAGGACTGGTCACAATATCAAAGGCATCTTCAGCTCAGGCATAAAAAAAACAACAAAAACAAACGTATGAGTTTTATGACCCCCCCCCCCTTAGCTGACGGTAAGCTTGGCTGCAAAACAAATATAGACTTCATCTGTCTTCATTCCTCACACATACACACACACACACACACACACACACACACACACACACACGCACACACGCACACACACACACACACACACACGTGCATACACAGAGTCAAACAAATTGTTGTCCAAAGGGGACGTCTGACGACTTATTGCAGAACCCCTTATTGGTTCTCTTGATGAATTACTATGTGCTAGAAATAATTTTTCTGTTCGTACTAAGATTAAAGGATAGATGCTTAGAGCCATAGGTGTTTATATCAAGCACGTGTTCCCCAACTAGACGGCCATGTGACTTGTTAAACAAGGACGAAAGAAAAATGTGTCTCATTTTCAGACTCGTAGATTATAATTTTGAACAGTGTTAAAAACATCAGAAAACAAGGACGCGAACTTCCCTCCGTAAAACAAAATAGGAATGAAAAAAAAAATACTTTGGACACATAATTTTTCAAACTCGATTGATTGACTCAACCACTGCGCATTCCCTACAACGATGTGCAATGGCAGCAACGAAACTTGTGTAGAAAACATAACGGCTGAGGATGAAATAGTGATATGCATATTTTCTGCAATTCCAAATGAATTCATGAGTTTTCGGTCATAAAAGAATACAATTTACCTTCGTCTCGAGAGGTAAGGTTTCAAGTGTGAGGAAAATATGCGACTGTAAATCATGGAATACGACTCCATCCATCGACCGATTGCGAAAATACAAGGTATACCATATCATCAAAGGTTTCTGGGGGAAAAAGATAGAGAGCATCGAACCCCTTCCCTAACAGTCTGTAATCTTTATACATTTTGCACGGAAAACGGTAAGTTGCCTTTGAGTAGGACCTTTTTTTTTCCAAATCTAGAGGTTTTTTTTTTTTTTGGCCCTAAATTTTGGCTTTCTCTTGATAACAGTATTAAAAAAGATTTAAAGTTTAATATTTTCACTTTTGAGTTACAGAATTATTAAGGAGATTCTTATATCGTAGAATGAGTTATACTCTTGAAAGCCCTAATTCCACGTCCTTTTTTTATTAGAATCGTTTATCGTCTTTTAATACAATCTCCTCTCTACTTTGGTGAGACCATGCATCTCGTGCATCGCGTGCGTTGGTTTTGATCCTTCAAGAAGCAAGAAAAGAAAGGGACATAAAAGACTACTACAAAACTATATATATAGGCATTTAAATGTATATGTATATATACATATATTATCATGTATGATTATGTACTTTATTTTCGTGAGATGATCAAATTAGGAATATTAAGCAACGGAATTGTGAGTAGCAAAACCATAATCGCAAAGTTCATGGCCGTAACGAATGGAAGCTGGCTAACATTGCTGATACTAGTAGTTTGCAATTGTTGTGGGAGAGCGTGCCACGTGAAATGGGGCAAACGAGCGGCCTCTTGTCGTTTTGGAGGTGCTGTGGCATTGTGGATAAGACTCCTGACTCCTAATCGGAGGACCCGAGTTCGAATCCCGCCAAGTGCTCACGTCCTTGTACAAAATGTTTTTACACACAGTGTCCCTCTCGACCAAGGTGTATAAATGGCTACCTGGCAACGCTAGGGTAATAATAATGGCAGGGCCCTCTGGTAGAGGAGTGGCAACACTGAAGAGGCTACCCTGGGTAAATATGACCTTATTGTTATCATCATTATTATTGTTATTATCATTATTACTATTATTATTATTATTATTATCATTATTATTATTATTATTATTATTATTATTATTATTATCATTATTATTATTATTATCATTATTATTATTATTATTATTATTGTTATTATTATTATTATTATTATTATTATTATTATTATTATTATTATTATTATTATTATTATTATTATTATTATTATCATTATTATTATTATTATCCACGGTTACATTTTGCCGGTCGCTTGCAAGACATTTCTCGAGAACCTTCTTACCTCAGAGATCTCCACGTCAATCATTAATGTACAGAAAAACAAAGCAAACAAATAGGCAGACGGTTACAAGTGCAACAAAAACAACAACAAGAGAAAAGTTGTGTACAGTTTGCTGGGTGAGCTGCGTAAAGACAGGTGTCGTTATTCGTCCCCTCGTTATCATCAGAGGAAATTTACGCCGTTCTTCTTCTTCCATACCGCCCGCTCCATCATTGGCAACTGTCGGAGAGAAGTCGCGGGCGGGCGGGCAACACTAAACGATTTGTAGCATTTTGCCTGATGGCTAAGTAAGGCATCAATCATTCAAGTGCCTTATCTCGTCTGAAAACATGCAGAGAAAACTGGAGAGATAGAGACATATAGGAATAGAGAGGGAGTAAGATGTATATAGATGGAGAGATTTGGGAACTACGATGATTACAATGTTCTCGCCAGGGATAAGTTTCTGTGGATTATAAAATAAACAATAACAACCAGCACCGTTATGAATTTCATGCTATGTGTATACCGCTCGTCCATCTCCTCGGGTAAACTTGTTTGCTCTGTTATGACAAGATACGGTAAATTATGAACACATCCAATCTTCCATAAGTGTCCAATTCGATTAATGTAAGGCTCAAGTCACGATATCGCTCCGGGGCAGATAGGAAAGGGATCAAGATACCAGATAGGAATGTCAAAAAGAGAAAGAGAGTTAGAGAGAGGGAGAAAGAGATAAAGATAGAGAGAGAGGGAGGGGAGGGAGGGAGAGAAAGCGGAGAGAAAGGGGAGAGAAAAATGGCAGAGAGATGAAAGAGAAAGAAGGAAGGGGGAGGAAGAGAAAACAGGAAGGAAAATGAGGGAGGAGAGATGTGACAGAGAGGGAGAAAATGGGAGATAGATAGGTGAGGGAGAGAGGATTAGAGACGGGGGGGGGGGGGGGAGGGGATAAGAAGGAATGACAGAAGTGATCAAAAATACACCTGTGCGAACCGTATCACGAATACGACGTGCAGGTAGAGCAATAATGCATAAACCGGATGGACGGTAAGAACTGTTACAGATACATCGAAATTAATGTTTATATCACAAGGTGCAGCCGGGAGAAATAGTACGTATACATCAGGACTCGTAGAGCACAAACATAGTACAAACAAAGAAACAACCTCAAAGAAACTGATGACAACAAACATAAAAGACCATTTGCGATTGTTTTTGAGAATATTGAGAAAAAAACTATGTTGATTATTGTTGACATAGTGTATAGGAATAGGATGCAAACTATGGAAGATACCGAGGCGACCGGAAGAGACAAAGTGGTGACGGATCGACACCGCATCAAGGAGGCGCCATATTGAAATTTTCGAGGAAACTTTTTTTTAAAGAGGTGTGTCAATCTAGCTTATATATATATATATATATATATATATATATATATATATATATATATATATATATATATACATATATATAGTGAACACTTTGAGCAAAGTCACTATTTATTATTTGTTTCTGGTCAGTTTCCCTTTCTTGTTTCAATATATATATATATATATATATATATATATATATATATATATATATATATATATATATATATGTGTGTGTGTGTGTGCGCGCGTGTGTGTGTGTGTGTGAAGAGTTTGTTCGCAAAAACCGATAAGTCCATTTTTGAAAATTTTGAAGAACGGTCTCTGTCATAAGGTACAAAATAATACCTTTTAAATGACATATTGGTCACTACATATAAAGGTATATTTTTGAAGTTATGGTCAAATTTAAAGAAGCAACATTTTTCTTGACCTTTAATCGCAAATATCTCCATTTGGCAAATATGAACTTATTGGTTTTTGCGAACAAACTCTTCATATATATATATTCATAGATAGATAGATACAGATATATAGATATTATAGGTATATTAATTTAACGTTCTACATTTTATATAACCTTACGTTTCATTTGATTTCAAGAGAGGATCACAACACAAAATAACCAGTTTGAGATGGAAAAAAATATATATATAAGTAAATATGAATGACTTGTAATATGAAGAACCTAATAAAAACCAGGAGCTTGTAGAATGTATTCTCCATGGGAAAAATTTAAGAGTTTAGTGGAATATACCAAAGTCGAAAATGTATTTTTTTTTTAATATGATGACTCTGCACGTTGTATGTACCTGTAACACTTGGCGTCAAGATAATTACAACTGCCTGCTTTTCGTGCTCCACGTCTCTTCCCCCAATTTGCGTCATTCGTTCATATTTCCTTAACTCCCATCTGGTTACCATGCATCCTGAAAGGGGATCAGTAGCAGAATGGTTATCGATCGTGAATGTCGTAACCAACATGGCGGCAAAGAAAAGATAGGAAGGAATGGCTTTTTCACTGCCACATTACCTGTAATCCACCTCGCTAATCAAAAACAAGACTGAAATGATGAACGCATATTAAGTGGGAAAACATTCCCGCCCCTCCTCCTCCCTCCTCCTTACGCAAAAACAGACGATTAACGTTCTGTTAAACAACATTGCACTGTGCAAAGAGAGAAACCATTTACCTGATCAAAAATATTAATTGTGCAGTATAACTGTAAAATCGCTTATATTCTCGGATCGTGCATGATATCTAAGCAACAAATGTGACAGGCTACCCAAGACACACGCACACACGCACACACACACACACACACATACACACACGCACATACACATACATACACGCACTCTAAGTCTACACTATTTGCGTGGGTGGAGTTTTCCCAGCATTAAAAAAAGAAGAAATCGTCATTTCATAATCTAAGGAGACCTAGGTTTTCGGACAAATCAGAACGTCTAAACTTTATCTCTGACGGAAAAAAAAAACAACTGCCAGGTTTTGGTTTAGGTTGTTTATGGTTTTGTGCATGAATTTGGAAGAACTTTTCATGGATTTTGTAACGTGAGGAGCTTGATCCTTGATTGGCAGTAGCAAATTACAGGTCTGCAGAAGATAGACGATAATAAACACATGGAATGTGTAAACCTTGTGCAGTAGAAAAACCATCTTTGGGAGGGAAAACTTACACCAGGCGTCCTAGTTCGTGATCGAGAAGAAAAAGAAGATGTCAGCCATATCTCTCTTTCCCAGGGACGGTATCAACATTAGACGTATTAATATCCAGTGCAATGAGACCCACCTTACCTCCTCTATCATGGCTGACTTCCGCTTTGCTTCTTTAAAAAATCATAGAAAAGGCGGGAATAAAAAGAACCTGGAGGAAACGGCGTATGTCTAAGCACGTGAATCAATTTTCATGCATCATAAGGATTTCAGGTCGTATTAAGGTTTTATGCGACGAAATTGATACACCACTATGAAAGATCTCCCAGACATGGAGAATAGATATGTTGACGATCCGTAAAGGAAGGATATCTTTAAAGGCGTGAGTTTAAACCAAGACCGAGGGATGGAGAAGAAGAAGAAGAAGGAGAAGAAGAAGAAGAAGAAGAAGAAGAACGACCGGAAGGACTGGAAGGGAGATATTAATGACAGAAATGTGAAAATAGATTATTATTGGCCCGCTAAAAAAAAAGAGAAAAAAAAAGATGTTATATCATGCGAGGACGTGGCTTCCAAAACGTGTCAGGTGAAATGAGTCGGATGCGAACATTAACAATAAAGCTATTTAATAATTATCACGGAACAGTGGCAATGACAATGTGCAGCTTTGCGACTGTCCGATGCTTGCAACAACTTAGGGCTTGGTCACACAAACGTGAAGACTTGTCGCCGACCTCCAGCGACGAAATATTTCTGGCAACCATCGATAACCAATTGGCGACCAGTGATTTTAGAGGTCGTAGAATGGTCGGCGACCGGTCTTCGCTTATAAGAGTGACCGGGGCGTTAAACAGTATTTTCTTGTGGGGCATGGGAAATCTTCTAATGAATAATTACTATTCACGAACTAGTACATGTAATTGCTTTCTAACATGTATGGTTGTGAGCCATGTTTCTGCTTTCCTTTTGGTTGAAGACGGTGACGATAATTATGCTGTTGTATACTTTTACTGCCCCATAAAAGCGTGTTATTTAGTCGAGCTTTTGAACCAGAGTGCGAATCATCTTTCTAATTCTCATTTACAACCCAAAATCAAGCGTATACCTGTTTCAACATCTGTGATTTGGCCCGAACATGGCGGTTTTGCCACCAACCTTTGCTCCTCATAGGTACTGCTGCGTGGGCCATCACTTACAATTTAAGAGTACAATTATTTTTATTCATTTTTTTTGGGGGGGGGGGTGGGTTCAGATCTACACTGCCATGTATCCTGCTAAGCATGAGCTGCATGACCTGCTCTTTTTTTTTAATACTCCGTTACTGATAATCACATCTGAAGCGTAAGTGGATATTCGCCAGCCGTATACGTAGATTTCGGATAGATCCAAATTGACTGTTAATAAGCTCATGAGTCAAGTGTGCTGTCAACATGCCAGCAATCAGATACATAATTGTAGAAAATGTAATTTGGAACTGATAGCATTTTGTATATCCATATGCGACGATGACTGGGATAAACTCACTCGCCATGAGCACCGCGAAAAGGATGGTCACCACTCATCACTTCGGATGTTCCTCAGTAGTCATGGTAGTATATAAAATTCCTCAGGGGTGGGGCCTACACTTCGTGAGTAGGATACCTGAGCGCGGGAACACTAAGTGTTACCAAGCGGATGTCTTGTTGAATGTTACCAGAAATCAAATCTTTTTCTGCTTAGGGTTTATTTTCGAAAACACAACCAGCAAATGTAAATGTAGGTCGAGTCAAAGCTCACCACCAAAGATCGCAAGATGGCATGGCTTAATCAGTGGCAGATCCAGGAGGGGGTGCACAGGGCGCCCCCCTTTATTTTTTGTAAAACAAAAGAAATGAAAAGAAAAAAATGGGGGTGGGGTGCCTGCGCCCCCTTTAATTTTGTAAAGGCGCCCCTCTTTACGGAAATCCTGGATCCGCCCCTAGCTTAACGGTGTAACATATCGGTGGTATCGTCCGGGTTCCATAGTCCCAGCCTCGATAATCCGTGTACTCTGATTTGCGCTTCGATCCTCACGCCGTCATGCTTGTTTTGGTGAAATATCACTGCATTTCACGGTCATATCAAGCGTTCGTCACCTGTGCTTAGATGTGACTGCGCCAAAATTGTTGTGCCTAATTTTACTCTTGACTGCAATCTCAACGAGTTTGACAGAATCACCAGCAGCCAGAAAAAAAAGGTAGTTGATGCTCAAAAAGTATTCGTCGACTACTGTAATTCCATAAAATGTTGAACACATTAGTAGTTGAAAGTTCAGCCAGTGAACGATGGCCGAGTGGCTGTGTGTAGATGAATTGTCTAAATATTGTTTACACGTGTCAGTTAATGAAAGCAAAGGTGAAGTAAATCCCTGGTGTAACACTGATGAATTCATTCAAGAGTTACGAACATCCACCCTCTTGCGGCAACCACAAAGATGGATTATAATCTACGATATGAATGAAAGTGCCACTGACACCATTGCTTTGGATATGTCATTTGGCTTTTGTGAAGCTGCCGACCTTATGAATTCATGAATGTTATGATCAGTTTGTTGTTGTTGTCGTCGTCGCTGTTCACTAGAAGATAAGATTAAACAAGACAGAGGCAATCATATGCAGAGCTTCGGCTGAGTCATCACACAAAGTAGAACTGCCTTCCAGGATGCAATTCGGCTATGCTCCCTCAAAGATAGAGAGAAGGGGGGGGGGCGTAGTACAGACGTCGATCTCATTCTACACAAAAAAAAGTTGGGCAGTGCACGTACAATGAAAAAGCACAAGCAAACAAAGAAAAAGAAAAGGGAAAAAAAGAACATAATAGAGGGGAGATCTGAAGACATACCAGCTCACGTTGTATGGCCTAAGGGCTGCGTCTACCGTGACACCTAACACTAAAGACCGCTACCACAAGCGAGCAACGTGATGCCATACTGCCACAGAAGCGGGGTTTGAGACGAGCAGGACGGTTCGAGAGAGGTAGCAACTGGGCCAGCGTCCCCGCGAGAGGCTTGTTCAACGCCAAGCCATGCCATAACCCGTCGAAAGGCGAGGTAGACAGGTAGTATGATCGTTATAGGTTCTTTCATACAAGGTAGCCTCTTCGAGTAAGTGTTGCCTTCCCAGAAGGCCGTGGTTTTTTTTGTATTGTTTGTTTGTTTGTTTGTTTGTTTGTCTGTTTGTTTTAATTCACTGTCAGGATTGCCAGTTACCGTTCTAGGACAAAATATTTGTCCAAGGATGCGTCAAGCAGCTGTCAAGATTCGAACTCAGAACCTCCGGTGCCATGCCCCACTAGACCACGGTACTCCCTTCCTACAGTAATTGGATGGATAAACACTTTACTACACTAGCTTCAACAGGTGCATTATTTGGTGCGATCACAGCGCTAAGACCGTGATATACGAGCAGCGGACTCCTGTACTCGCACTAATCTTTTCTAACGCAGAGAGGGGGAAATTCTTTTACAGGGGATTGAAGAGCCCCAGAATACAGAGAAGAAAAGTGGGCAGTAGTTGTGGTTGTTCACCAGGCTTTAACTCCGCTCTGAAAATTACACAATGGTGATTGGCTCCGCCAAAGGGAGCTATCGCTGCTGCCAAAGGACCACTCGAACCAGACTAGTCTACTCGTATTGAAAGTCTGTGATGGTATCATCCCCTAAACCTATTTCCTCGGTGACCCATATGACACCTAGCAACTTTTCTTTCAAATTCTTTTAAAATTATGGCGTCCTCTAGACATTTTGCCATCTTGATAGATTGACAATTGATAATAAATTACTCTGCGTTCCGTTGTATGTGGCAACATTTTTTTGTTGAGCCATGACTGGAAAATTATGATGTATAACATAATGAATGGTATTTTACATTGGTATGATAAGTGCACGTTCTTTTTTTTTTTTTCTTTTTTTTTTTTGATTTGCCGGGAGGCGTCCGAGTCAAGCCCTGCCATGATATCCTGCATTTTTTCTCATACTTATGAATATTGTGTGAAATATATGCACTCCTATGTTACGTCATAAGGCACAGTGTTGACCGCGGTCGCTGAGGTCACGGGTTTTGTCATTCTTATGTTGATTTGAATATTCTATACTTTGCACACTTTTTATTTATTGGATACTGTTTCCGGAGGAAAGTATAAGGGAAATAAACCAGCATAACAAAAATGTTTCCTTTTGCGTCTTACTTCCTCCTTTCTACTTTAAAAAGGGACTGATATCTCTGCATCTGGGCATGAATATCAAACATATAAACTAAAATCTAGTTTTGAGAGTAAGGGTTCAATCAAAGACAGATCCCATGCTTTAACCTCATAACCTTTGTTGAATGCGAGTTATCACAAAAAAGAAAAGAAAAAGAAAACCCAAGGATGAATCGAGGAATACATGAACTGCATGTTTGGTGTGTAAACGGTTGAGTGAAAGCAATAATTGTTCAGGTTTTTTTTTTTTCTTTCCGACTAAACGACTTCTGACTGTTAACTGTAATATCTTTGTTAGTCTTGTGTGTCAAATAGATGCCTTGCCTGTGGATCTGTCAAACCTGTTTTCTGATTTCTAGGTATGAGGCTGACGATAACTGGAGAACAATGGTGTTTTCACAGTATTTACAGATTCACAGTTGATTCGTAACTTGGTATGCATACACCGTTCGTTTTCCGTAGGGTTCAAAGGGCCAATGCCCGGCAATCTCCAATGCGTAGTCCTACTCCGTGAGCTACGTGACTCGACATGGTAACCCCGCGACCTCTGTGACATTAAAAACATTGAGGGAAAATCCATCTAAACGGTTGGGTATGATCACATTGTGGGTAACCGAATGCATACAGTTGCCCCCTGCGTGCCCCGACGATGTATACAACCGGGACAGAATGTTCTGGGTACCCCAACTCTATGTCGTCGCGTTATTTGATACGGATGTATTTTCATAACGAAATCGCCGGATATAGAACGGTTACCGGATCCGCATTGTTGACAGACTGGTCCCCGTTTGTACGGAGATATTCCACTATTTTGAATACCTCGAGGGAAAAAGAACCATGGTTTGTCGGGGCATGAAACCAGTAGCGACCCAGTTTCGTCATAAACAGACTTCCACTTCATTCATAGGCGCGACAGAAGAGAGGAATGTCGTGATTTTAAAGACTTTAGTTAAAGGCCGGGTATTTATCCCAAATGTATTATGTGAATTTAGTGAATGCAGCAGTATAAGTACACTGTAGCACACATCAGGGCAGTTTAGGAAATATCGGACAATCCTTTCAAAAGCTGCGACGTTTGAAAATTTATTGGCACTGTCTCGCTGGATATACAAAGCTTACAACAGTTCGATATCGTAGAAATGGAACAATACGTAAATACTAAAAGAATTTAATTCATTTTTCATTTTTAGCAAATGAAACAGCATTTGACTTGCCTCCTTAAGAAGGCAGGGGTATGAGTATACCCTAAGCATTGATTATGTTAGTATTACGCCAAAGGAATGTGTACTTTTCATGAAAATTAAATTTATGTGGAATTCTCTTCATATTTTGTTTAAACGGTGAGAGCTGACTGTGACATCATAAGTTGTTGTAGCTTCTTATTCAGCGATGACAGCACTGTAAATATGTATAGCTATTGGAAAGGATTTCCTCAGTCATCTGGTGTTCCGTCGCTATGTCTACACTCACTGAATCCACTTATAAATCTATTATAATGTAAATTTTATGGTAGGGTACAGTTATTCCCCTCTAATGAATAAATTGATTATGGGGCGGCTTCATAGTGTTACTGCCATCTCACTCATGGCCTATAGTAAATCAGTCAGTCAGTGACTAAGACCACGAACTCATGATCCACAATATCAGGGTCCGACTGGAGCGGTTGTGCCCTTTATTCAACAGTATTCCAACATGGAGCTACAATATCGGTCGCTTGGTAATCTGGCTTACACACACGCATTTCACTGCTAATGTCAATAAAGACTTAATTGAATTGAACCAGAAAATATCTACGAAATGTGAAAATAAAAATTCTGTTAATGATGACGGCGAGAATAGTAATGATATTCATATTTTTGCATGTGCATCTTGCGTGACAGGTTTCCATGCATACAAAATGTTTGTTTTTTTTTTTTTTGCGTCCTCGTATATGCTGCGTGCATGAGAGTGTGTGAGTGAGTTGGATGTGTGTGCGGGCTGTGTGCAAGCTTGTATTGTTTTTAGACAGATCATAACTATGTCAATTGATCAATAATGATGCACGATTTCACTGCAACTTCGTTCTATTACAGACAAAAAGGTTGCTTCAGTAGGAAAAAATAAAAATCTTCTTTCCTCTCCCGTCCTTCTCCTCCTCCTCCTCCTCCTTTTCCTCCTCCTCCTCCTCATCATCATCATACCCCACCTCTTAAAGTTCAATACAGTGAAAGGTAACAATTCGTCGGGTGCCCGTGCATTGGCCGCTAACGCAATACAAATTGTATTGCGTTAGCGGCCAATGCACGGGCACCCGACGAATCAAGACCAGGATGAAATATGTCTCTTTTTTAATTGACTAAGATCCGACAAAATAATAACAACAGGGGCTGTGTGTGAAAACTTGTATTTGGTTTAAATACGTCTATGACATTAAAATGGCGCCGCGACATGTAATTTGTGGCGCTATGTATGCAAAATGCATTAGCTAAATGAGTTGTGTGGTTGAAAGTTTTGTAAGCTGTAGATTCATGAGCTTTCATCGTCGATTATTTCATTTCCGGTTTCTCTTTTCATCGTCACATTCAGTCGCACCCGAGCATGCAACGGCTTAACCTCTGACAGTCTGGTTAAAATCTCTTTAATTCTCTTTGAAACGTGGTACCATACTTTATTGCCGTGAAGTCTAAAACCTTTCTGTCTTTAATACACATACAAAAAGGAGCAATATTCATATTGTACGCCAACATACTAAAGGATATGAAGTTCATATCGTTCTGATTCGTGTTTTCTCGTAGTTTTTTTAATCGAACAAGATAATTATTTCACAGGTTTTAACTAGCAATGATATCTGAGTTCCACACAGACGATAATCCAGACCTTGGTGGCTCGGAGTACGGTGTTACTGGGATTAAAAGAGATCTCAGTTTTCATCCTTGTGTTAAATGTGAGTTGAAGGTCTGCTACGACGGCACAGACTATCAAAGCATCTTTCAGGACTCCGGAAGTTGTCACGGTCTCACACACACTCTCTCTATCTCTCCCTATTATCTTTTGTTTTGTGTTTCTTTAAGAGCAAACGTTCAGATCCTATCTCGTTTCCAGAGAGGGCGGACAGTGGAAGCTGTTCTCTTTTCGGCTGCTGAGCTAAAAATAGAATCGCAAGTGTGGTGTTTCAGGAGAAATTGGCGCGTAGTATGTAGCGCGCTAAAAAAACATCGCTTTTTAAGCACACGATAAGTCGTGTGAGATCTGGTCGGATGTATCTGCTCTACCCTCATCAATAGTCTTTCACATGTCAAGACGTAATTAGACTCTGTGGAGAATCCTGCATATTCCACCGGAAGTCTAGGATTATGATGATAACTGGCATGAATAAAAAAAAGAGAGATACATTTGTATGATAGATAACGAAAGGATGCAATAATCTATTAAGTTGCATTAGATCGCATCGTGACCTCATCAACATTGGTAAGAGCATCGTTGCTATACAGGTTTTTTTTAATCTGCTTTTGTTTGTGTGTGTGTGCGTGCCTGTCTGTGTGTGTGTGGGGGGGGGGGGGCTGGCTGTGAGTGCGATTATGATTCTCCATCAAGCACTCTGTATTCATATATTTGTTTTGTTGTATACCACATTTTTATCGATTTATTTACGATAAATCATAATTCAAGTAAAACATGGGTTACGTTCTTTAAAAAGTTATGTATCTATATTATTTTGTTGTCTTACATAAAGACAGATATCTAATGAGGGTATGTTTATATCTTTATGGAATAAAATCACAAAATATTATGAACAAAATTATCAGACATGACATATTCCGCAAGGAACGGTATGTCCTCAATGTACTTTTATAATTTATCAATGACAAAAAGTCAAATGTATATGTCAGGGAAGGAATCTGAATAACCTTCGGAACCTAACGGTGCATCTCTGAAATCAACACTTACAGAGAAATATTTCTTTAGACGTATTACTACAGTCAGAAATATGGTATACATTAAAGTTTAATAATATGTGATGCCGTGTCTGGGCATTGATATCAATATTCTGTTCTCATATTCATGGGGGTCAATGTCTCTTTCCAAGACAGTCCCTCCTCGTCAATATAACCGCGAACTAATCGTACTTTAATAGATGCATGGATACAGCCTATCCACATGTGTTCATAATTTTGTGGCAATTTCTTGACGTAACCTTTCAAAGAAAACATTCCCCCGGCTCCTACCCACTCCAACCCCACCCCCCCCCCAAAAAAAAAAATGACGACGAAGAAGAAGAAGTTATTTTGATTATTCCCAATTACGGAGAGGGCGAGAGTGAGAGAGAGAGGGGGGGCAGACGTCGGTTGCTATTGGTTTCAAGAATGCATATCATTACCGAAGGGCAAAATATTGTTTTAGCGCCGAGAGAGTATGATCCATTCTGACATGTTATATGCGATGAGTGTCGAAATCGGCTCCTCTTTCCATCCATGTTCTATCCCAGTGGTCATCAAGATGCTAAATTTAACCCCGACATTTCAGAGACATGAATTCTCATGATGGTGTCATTCACCTCTGATTCCTCGGGGTTTTCATCGATACCCTATTTGTTGTCTTCTTAGGGAGTTCCTATTTGAACTTAGATTTATCTGATTTTTTTTTTTTTTTTTGCATATTGACTACAGCAGTTATTCATTCAAATATCAACTACTGTAACCAAAATAATGTATATTGAAACGCAAATTAAAACAAATGATTAAAAAGACAACATGAAAAAGTATATGGTATTCAAATCATATATAATATATGTTTATATTATTATGCATATTAATTCATTTGTATATTCACGAATTTATAAACTCATCTATTTATCTATTCAATCATTTATTAAGTTAAATAGTTAGTTAGTTAGTTAGTTAGTTAGTTAGTTAGTTAGTTAGTTAGTTAGTTAGTTAGTTAGTTATCTGTAATATACATGCATTGCGTGTACGTGACGACGGGCAGGTGGATGTTGAGCAGTTTGAACACAGTCATGTAGGACAGTTTCATCTGGCGTCTGTGTATTGAATGACAAAGTAAGTGGCTGTTCAGTCAAGGTTCCTGTGTCTCATGAAAAAAAAAAGGAAACAGACCGAATGCCGACTGCGCTGAGTTTGTAATAAGTTTTTCAATTTACACATGTGACCCGTGTAACATAGGTAAATTGAAAAACTTATTACAAACGTATAAAGCAATTCCTTGACGTTAGCTTGCCACTTAGGCATACACATGGACAAAAACACGAAGACAGTATATCATTAGATGCGAGTTTCTGTTCGAGACGAAACAGGTCGCTGGGTGACCCTTCACGGATCAAACAGCGACTTTTTTTTCAATATCATATCGGCATAGCAATAGCATTATTTTATGTTATTATTGTCTTGTTACTTATCGTCAAGTTGGATTTTGATGTAGGCCCTACAAATATGTCATATTTTGCATATTAAATTATCCTCTTGCTAATGTTGGTTAATCATTATTTCTTCACAAATGATCATCAACGTTCCTTTCTGGGGTGCACGTCACGAGTCATACAGCCCACGAGTCATACAGCCCACGAGTCATAGAGCTCACGAGTAATACAGCCCATGAGTTCGACACTAAGCTAACAAGGCCCACGAGACCGTGTTGTATCTGTCAAACTCGTGGGCTGTTTTTACCTAGTGTCGAACTCATGGGCTTTATTTGCCTAGTGTCGAACTCATGGGCTGTATGACTCGTGAGCTGTATAACTCATGGACCTCTTTTCAATGTCGAACTCGTTGGCTGTATGACTCGTGGTTGTCGGTCTTGTGGGATGACTCCCCTTTCTGTATATCTTTGGTTATTCTCTTTTTTTTTAAAGTCACTTACAACTGAGTGGTATAAAGCACACGCGCGCACACAACACAGGCATGCAAGACCGCAACATTCAGACCTAATCCTACCCTTCTTGGGCAATCCCTCAGAAGCCAGAAGCCCTTTTTGATTGGAATGAATGGGAAATATACGTTGATAATCTGATGCACATGGCCGCCGCACGTGCCACACGGACATAGAAAATGTGCTGTAATGTATCGATGGCGCGGGGCGGAACAGATTCATCAAAATTTTATGGTTAAGCGCGTAACTCATCCTTATCATGATTTATCTCCTGTGACTACCAGGGGTGGGTAAACGGGAAAAGATGTTACGAAATGCACTTCGATCACTAAACGTTACAAAAATAGCCTACTATGCGATATGGAAGGAATTAAAAAGAAAAATTGCACCTGGAAGCCTTCTTTGGCTTAGACTTCTTATAGTCTGAAACAATAAAAGCACCGTCGATGCAAAAGCAATAGCGCAATAATGTCTCCTGCTGAAATGAATAATGGTATTCTATATTTCTTCCAATTTTTATGAGAAAATATCACTTGAAAATCAAAATATATTCTGACAATACAATGCAACATGACATGATGTATACGCATTCATGACGCGATGTTGCAATGTGTTTAAATTGGGCTCATGATACAGCCAAACAGAAAGGCGCCAGCTAAGAAAACGTCACGGGAATAAAGGAACCTCCGTATTGTAAAGGACAAAGAACTGCGGCTCAGAGAGAGAGAGAGGGAGAGAGAGAGAGATTTTTGTTGCTGATTCAAATACATTAATCTTATGGCAAAGATGTCGACGTGGTAGCGAAAATGAAAATGAAAATTAACATATTCCATTGTGAAAGAAACACGAAAATAAAGTACGGCGAGCATAAGAAACAAGTATGGTAGAAGAAAACTTGACACCTTCCTCTTTTTGTCGTACCATATTACAAACCATTTCATGAAAATTAAGAATGATGGTGAAATATGTGTCTAACCTTTAAATGTGATCGACGGTACGTGATAAGAATGAATAGATACGCAGTGAGAGAGGGCATTGTTTATGGATGAACGCCGGAGGGCGTGCTATTTCATTTGAAATGTAATACCACCCACATTGTCCGAATGAATGGACAACTGAATACATCAGAGCGCCGAGCACACACGCACGCACACACACACACACACACACACACACGCACACACACACACACACACACACACACACAATGTGAAGCACATAATCGGGCATTGTTCATTGAGATGTGATGTGGATGACACACAAACACGCAAACACACAAATACACAAAAGGCTCAACGAAAAGACAAAACACTCCCACTTTTTAACAAACACCTTTTTTTTTACATCATCATACTTTATGTTAGATAATGCCATGCGTAGTCTCATTACGCACCAAAGTTTGTGTGGGGAGTTTGTTTCGTTTGTTTGGTTTATCGTCGTATTTTACATTAGTAAATTATGCATTGACAGTGCGATTTAATACGGTGCAAAAAGAAACGCATACATACTTGAACGAGCAATACTTTAGTCTATTAACAAACACTCAAGTAATGTCATAAGAATTCACTATCTTACTGTTTGATATTGATATAAATCCGAAGCAGTAACTTAAAATGCATTTTCATCACATTTTCTGTGAAAAATTAAGATATACATGACTGATTTGTTGCTTTGTTTTGGATATTGAGCGTGGTCTGATGACTGTTTTCTTTTTCTCACAGCTTGCTTTTATTTTTTCATTCTCCATGGATTTCCTTTTTCTGTTCTGAGTTTATTTTTCTTATTGTCTGTATTTATGGTGATTAAACCGTTGTTCTGTGTGCCGTATACCCGGAGTGACACAACGTGTTCTTTCCGATGTTCAGCCTTCTTTTGGTATATCCTTTCACAGTTGAGTTTATAGATAGCTGCATCGAAACAGGTTTAGATGTTATGCAATGACAACCGTTTCGTAATGCGAGAGGGCATCGTTCAACCGTGCTGTAATTGCGGTTTATTTAGATTAGCAAAGCAGAAGTAGAGAAAAAAAAAACACAACTACACACACCCACACACACACACACACACACACACACACACACACACACAAAACCACACGCACACACACACACACACAGACACACACACACACACACACACATAAACATATACACACAGATAAGGAGTATTCGTTCCCAGCTGATTTCTATTGGAAGTCCAAGCATCGAGTGGTATTTTTATTTATTGAGATGCCACCAAATGCGATTAGGAGACAGGAAAACAAGTCAATTCCGATCTCCCTCATGCGTTACCAATGATCACAGAATCTGCTCCTGTCCTTTACACCACAGTATATTGCATTTCTCCACATCACCTTCTCTGATGGTAGTTTTGGCGAGCTCTTTTTAAGTCATCTTCTCCACCCCCCCCCCCTTCCCTTTCTCATCCCATTTCGTCAAACTGGTCACTGCACCGTCCACCTTCTTAGCCCCCGTGCATGCTGCTGCATACATTGAGGTACGACAAACTCGGGTTCGCGTTATCTTCTGTCATGTGATGTCCGACTTTGTTTGTTATCGTTGATTCATCTAATTCTCTCTCTCCCTCCATCTCTGTTTCGTCCTCCTCATCCCCCCCCCTTCTCTCTCTCTCTCCTCTCTGCCTGTCTTTCGTAGGTCACATGCAAGCATTCTCTTGTCGGCGTTAGGGAACCTCATGCTGAATGATGTTCCATACAAATTTGACAAGGTGCTCTGGCGCGCTAAAAATACATGTACATCCCGCTTCCCTCTCATCGCCTGCAAACGTTATGGGAAGACACCCACCCCTCTCTCTTACTAGTGGGGTGGCTTAGTGAAATTATCGTGACACGGCGGACAAAAGCATGATTTTTTCACCAAAGGTACTTCATGATGTACCTTCTCAAAAAATAGGGTGCTCCAAGAATATTGATGCTGGGAAGGAGGTCAGAGGTCAAAGGTCAATGACCTTTATTTGTGAAATAGGTTTTTTGGCTATTTCTCAGGTCAGGAATATCCAATCTGGATAAAACTTGGCAGGAAGAATATTGAGAACAAGTAAAATATTTTGATTGAATTTGGGGTGAATTTTCCAAAGGTCAAAGGTCAAAGGTCAATGAACTTTTTTAAAAAAATCATGTTTTTGTTTATTTCTCCAGGTAGGAAGATTCAATTTTCACAAAATTTGATATGAACGTTGTATAGAAGGTACCAAGAGTATAAACCAGGGGTCAAATATAATTGTTGATTTGTGCATTGCCATGGCAACCCAAAACTAGTGTTTTTGATTGAAGTTAGTTACAGGAGGCTATTTTCCAGTTTGGAAGAGATTCCATTTGAATAGGTACAACTGATCAACGGGATGTATAGAGGTTTGAAATACTTTTCATTAGTGTTAAGTGGTATGTTGCCATGGCAACTACATATATAGATTTTGGTTAAACTTAAAGGAGACTTCAGAACTTATGAATTTGAAGAGGTTTCCATCAGGGTTGGTATAATTGATCAACAAAAAAGTCGCCAGACAAAGATTTGTCACCTTTATAGCATGTGGGTTGAGTGAATGCAGCAACAATAGTAGAACACATCAGTGAGAGTTTGAGGAAAATTGGACAATCCGTTCTAAAGTTATGAATTTTTGAAGTTTCTGCTCATGCAGTCGAGGCTGGATGAGAAGACTACTATACCTTGTAATGTCACATGTGTACAACGATATAAAGAATGAATAAAGAAAATTCAACATAAATTATTTTCGCTTACAAAAGGATACTCGACTTCTCTTTCAGAAGGCAGGGGGAATAATTTTACCCTTGACATACGTAAGTAGCAAGTCAAAGAAACTATGTGAACTTTATTCAAAAAGTATGGTTTTGTGAAATTCTCATTTCATTTTCCTTAGAATGTGCGCATGTGACATCATACACTGTGGTAGTCTTTTCATCCAGCCGCGACTGTGCAGATACCTTAAAAAATCATAACTTTTGAACGGATTGTACGATTTTTTCCAAGCTTTCTGTGATGTGTCCTACTAATATTGTTGTATTCACTGAATCCACGTGCGCATGAAAGTGGACTTGTCCTATAAGGACAGATTCTGAAAGAGCAGACTGTAAGCTTTAAAATGATGTATCACACAATTCAAAGGGATTCCCCTAACCTATCTAAATAATAATACCGGTACTGGAAAGAAAGCACACACTCTGGATAAGTATGAACTGAGAAAAGAGGCTGCATTGTCTATTTTAGCGTTTAATCTTTACCAAGCTGTCTCATGTCATTATGTTCATCTTTTCTTCCCCCCTCTAATTTTCATTTGAGTTTGTCATTATTAATTTTTGATGATAAGAACGATGCCACAAGGCATTGTTTCTTAAAAATGCTTCAACTGCTCCTTCAGGTCCAAAATCTACATCAATATGTATTATTTTCCTGATCTCCTCAACATTTTCCAAAAATAAAGCATACACCTTTTATGCATTGAGTCCTCCTTTTTGTGGATAATTAAAGGCAAAAACCCAAAATTAGTGCTTGAAAATTATTCATAAGTGTGAGTTACGGATAGAAAGAACCTCTGTAAAAAAATGAATCTGTATAATCAATGTTAAGTATTGTTAATAACACAAAATGTGAACAATATTTCTATGATCACATGTTTCCAGACTAAACCGTCCGCATTTATGCTTTAATGAGAAAAATACTGATATCTCTTTATATGTTTGCTTTCATTGCAAAAACTGTATATGGTAGGATGTCTTGTGATACAACAGGGGGGCATTTCATGAAGCAGTTTGGTTAGATATTTTTCTGACAAACTGTTACAAACTACAGAAATCCTTGCATCTGATTGGCAGAGAGCAAATTTGTCCGACAACTTGTCGGACAAAATGCTTCATGAAATGCCCCCAGACCTACACATATTATGCATAAAATGTGATATCCTTAACATTTTTTTCAAGTCACTCTCCCAAAAGTGTATAATATAGGACCTTTAAGTTTTTCTTGTGTTTGTTCCTGGCAGATTACTAGTACACAAATGCTCCAATCCATGATGACCTAACGGAAATTAAGGAAATTAAAATGAATATACTGAAAACCAAAACTATAAATACTAATAACTTACTTCATTCTTCTCTCCCCACCCCACCCCACCCCTTCTTTTTGGTTTCTTGATATACTAGTAGATCTAGCTGACTTTGATAATTGTCATTATGTAACATCATCTTCAATTGACAAGGCGATAAAACTTAACAATCATTTCATTATGCTGCTCGACTAATGGGGTTAGTTGAACTATATTGTTTTTAATGTACTATACTTTTTCCTCCTATCAATCACATGTATTTTGGGTGGAATGTATTTTGACATAAAGCATCATAGAATCAACCGCCTTTGGGGTCGGGAATTTTGTCATATCATATTGTGATTTAGATTCTGCTCTATGCCGATTTTGTTTTATTTCTATCAACTTTTTAAACTTCCCCATAGACTTTGTTCACCAGCCAACTACATCCCACCCTCTTTGGATAATGTGAACCAATCAAACATTGCTTTTACTTTTTAATAACATGTCTATACATAGCTATCAGACCAAAAATATTCAAACCGCTTTAAGTCTTTATGAGTGAAATTACAAATATCAATATATTTTTAAAAATATTCAAATTGTCTAAATTCAACTTCATCTATGAAAACAGACTTTTAACCTTTTTAAACATTTGAATAACCCCCATAAGAAATAAGAAACATATAAAGAGGGGAGGTGCGGACTATAAAAATTGCTTACGGGAACCAGGTAATCCCTGCGCTAAACCTATGGAATTCACACAATCTTGGAGGAAACGGGTTAAATTTGTTAGGAAATATGTAGGTCAATACCCAAAACCTTAAGTTCTCAATGGAATATGCAGCTCTTCTACTGGTAAACTAGTAGTTCTGGGAGAAAAAATGAACTGTGACATAGTCCTACACCTGGCTCAGTCATTGCCCAAGATTTAAAGTATCTGAGCCAGAGTCACATGTCACTCTTTGCCATTTCTCTACAGGAGGTAGACAGTACTAAAAAAATCCTTTACGAGAAATTATAGGAAATTATTTAATGAAAAGGTGCTTAAGAAAACTGGACTATTCCAACACACCTCCCTCAGGTCTGCAACACAGACTAACCACCTGTTACCATAGGAAAACCAGTAAAAATGGTGTATTACTGTAAACATGCACACAATATGTCGTATTATGGGTCTGAATTTTAAGACTAGCAACCATGTACACTGCATTGCATTGTACAGAAACCTGGCGAATGCCCTGTGTATAGTCTTTGAATTCAGACACTATTGTTATGCACAAATTAAGGGCATTTTCTCATTTTTTCTGTTAGCGGATTTCTTGGAGCACCCCCTAATTTTGATCCTCATATATATACAAATGTCTGAGGAAAAAATGACACTTTTGTCCGGCGTGTCACGATTATCAGTATATTTGTCACTAAGCCACCCCACTATACTATTTCTCTGTTGCACTGAAAACGTCTTGTTTCCCCAGTGGTTTGTAAGCGACTCATGCGTGTTGTTTCAGTGAGGGCAGATATGTTTCACTCTAGAGAGCAGTGTATATTTCTTGCTCATGATACACTTGTATTTCCTGACGCAATGTCCGAGAAGTAAAGAACATCTTACCTAATATTGAGCAAAATATACACTATAACGACATCATTACAGTAGGTACAATATAGTATATATATATATATATATATATATATATATATATATATATATATATATTCTATATTCTATATTCTATATATGATATAGAATTCTACGTTTTTGCCTCGCTGTTGAAATATCAAAATCATCGGTCTCCCTGTCGGCACAATATTTTGTTGATTAACATGTTCCATAATGACATCTCTAGGTTGGTCACTATCCTAGATATAGTATCTCATGGCGACATCTAGCGTGCTGTGTGTACATTCTCTGAAGATGAACTGGTGTACACTATAAAAATGATAAATTATATCATTGTTATAACTGCTTAATTATCAAGTATAATTATTAATAAGTAATCAGTCAGTTCGAGAATATAATATTCGATTCTCAAAAGTAACTCTTAAAAGCAAATAACCGTGTGTTGAGTTTAGTAAACTGATATCGCAGTCAATTTCAAGTAAACTTTAAGTACGCTTGAGCCTTTTCCATTTTATTCAAAGGGACGTTATCTAGATAAGATGTTAAGTTCTTAAAAAAGAAGATATGATTAATAGTTCTTTAAACACGTGTAAGACCATGTGTATGTTTGCGGAATTGTTCAGACCAAGTAAAACAGATTATCATTCCCGAATCATTGAAAATACAATGTCAGAACTGCGTATTTCAGAAAGGTGTAACACAATAGCGTTATGATTGGAAAAACTGCACCATGGTTCTTGAATGAAAGAAAGATATTTTTTTAATTTAGAGGGATGGATACGTGTATAACATAATTTTCCATTTTGCATTTTCACCCTTTGAACATGTTTGTTAAAATAAAGATCAGGAGTTGCGATCTTACAAACACATTTGTACAGAGGGTGAAAATTGATTTAGAATTATGTCATACCACCCTAGTTATTGCAGCTTCATCAGAATAGCATTAAGTGCCCATTTCTTTCGATGATCTGTGGAATCTTTTCAGGCTTAAGATCCCTCCCTAAGATTTTGCATTCTCATTGTATTCCTTGAATGCAATAAGTATTGAGTTTGTTTGTCTATATAGATTCTTTCCCATAATACTTCAAGAATCCTACAGGTTATGAAAAGAATTATGATGACAGAATCCGAGGAAAAGATCACATTAAGAAAAAAATAGCGATATGATGCGCATTTTCCCCATGGCTGAATCTAATTGTTTTCAGTTCCCATGCCGACTGATATGACGCGAAGAGCTCCGAAGTGCCAGCAAAACCTTCTCTCCGGGACACAGTCAGAGCAAAATCTTCACCTTCCGAAGCTTGATTCAAACAAGAGACAAGATCACTATGAAGACAGACCCTGAAACCATGTTCCGCCGCACGTCTACGCCGACTAATCGCATCAGACATTGAAGGTACGATAAGAGTCTTACGGCTAACCGGTGTCCAAGGTGCGCCCCAGGAAGTTCCCTTGGCGGGGAATATAGTGGGCGAAGGTGTTCGGTGAGCAGTCATCGATCGCGGACCCTCCCCTCAAGCACGGCTCTCCTTTCTCATCGCGGCCCTTGAAATTAATTTGAACCCGAGACCGAATTTCGCCATCAGCCGTCAGACATAAATGGAGGATAAGTGTTTGTTTCTATTTAATTGTTTTTGCTGTTGATGTGGGAAGCGGCTGGATGACGCACTCTTCTCATATCTTATCTGATGTTCCAGCGCACCGGCAGCCGTCAAAAATTACCCGAGAATTGTGACCTTTTTCGTCGCTGGCTGCAGTCGCTCCGAGCGACGACACTCAATAGTCACGTGCTAATTTCAAAATGGCGCATTTTCTTCCCTCCCGTTTCCCCGGTATCCTGGTCGGCAACAGGTGGCGTCAGATTTGTCTGTGTCATTAGCCGCTTAGGATGATCATAAACACACCAGAACTAAAGGGAAAGCAAAATTCTTCCCAGCCCTCACTCATCTTCTCCGAGTTTCCTATTCAAGTCTTCCCTCCCTCTTACTTTCTCTTCTTTGTCCCTACCGACGCTTTCACTGTTTGCTTTCTTTATATAACTCTTCACCTCTTCTTATTCACCATCTTCTTCCTCCTCCATCTCCTCCTCCTCTTCCTGTCTTCATCTTCGCTGCCTGTCTCTTTCTCACTCTGTCTGCCTAAACACGCCTAGTTCCATGAACCCGCGCGCTTCATCGAATTGCATGCACTTCGCACGTCCAGCTGTCGTTTGCCAACGCACTTCATTTTGTATTCGATTTCGCGCGCGGGATTAAACCCTTCCTCCCGAGAATTAAGAATTTCTAGTCAGCAAAATGTGCATGAACTTTTATCAACCTTTCAAGCAGTATAGAGCACCTTACCCTTCCACCTTCGTAGACATACTTTTCATAATCTTTCTCTATCCCATTACATGCGGGTATAAATCATATTTACAAGGCATATAGAGTCTAGATGTAATATACAGTACAACAAGATATGAAGAACATAAACGTGAAATCTATGAAGATATCCCAGATTCCTCTTGAATGAATGGCTATGTTCATAAACAAAAACAACTATAAAGGCATAAACCAAAGACAGCTAAAAAGAACTTTCAAGATCCTTTACAAACATCGAGTTTCAGTTTCAAAGGACAAAAACGAATTCAGAATTACTTATATTTGGCACATCATTGTTCCCCTTGCCCCACACTATCTTATTCTATTTCAAATATCAATTGAGACAGAAAGTTATAATTCAGTGTGATCTTTGTACTCAACACGTAGGTTCTATAAGTGATTTAGAAAACACATTTTGTTAACTTGTTGCTCCTTATCTTAAACGTGGTATCGAATGCATTTAGAAGTACGCAGCAATCCCCTCTCCCAACCCGAAATAAGATAGCTTACAGTCATACAACCCACCCACACATACACACATATACCGCACACACATAGTCAAACGCACAATGACAATACGTGTAATGCGAGATTGCGCGAAGGAGGATGATAATATGTTTTCATTCCCCGGGGTAAGAATGATCAAAATAGAGAGCATTCTTTGTTTTCTGCTTCCTCGATCACAAGAATACGAGCAGCTGTTTTTCTGAATGAGAAATTGAATCCCTCAATCAATTCTTCCTGTCTTAATTTACCTCTACTTCAATTCCTTTTCGTTTTGTCATCACCAAGCCGGTAATAATGCGTACGCGCTGCGGAAGTGTAAGAAACAGTGTTTTGATGTTCCTGTAATTATGTTGTTGGTGGGTGAATCGCGATGTAGCAAGCACATTGACAAATCAATCGTTTTATTTCTGCGAAATGAGCACACCCAGCAGTTGCCCGGGATAAGTAAGACTGTTATTTTAACGTCGAATGAGACTTGTCAACATGTAGCTCACTTCCTGTCCACAAAAAAGTGCGAAATAATAGCACCCAGTATCTAATCATGACAGATGTGGATGCTTACAAGGATGTATAACACTGGCTCTCCGTAAGAAATGAGATATCCATACCAATTTTTACCACAATTACAGAGCCTGACCACAGTTCCCGCCCTTTGGAATAATACAATTAAGGATTAACATTGATAAGGACCATCATTAATATTATTTTGATTGCTGTTGCTTTTAACAAGCAATATAATTGATGTAATGAAAGTGTACGATGTATAGTTGATGAGATCCTGGTTGGTTTGGAGAATCGCAATCACGTTACAGAGGGATGTTGCCTCTCTTTAAGTTTGCTATTCCAAACTCTTAGTTTACCAGCTCATGCAGTGTTTATTCTGTGGAATTTATTTACTGTATGCAGATTTACAAAGTGCCATGTGTGTTTGAGAAAATGTTAAAGAAAGTGCATTTTGCTCCCCTCTTTCCCCTTCCCATGCCGTCCTATATCGTCTCTGTATGACTTTAACTACTGATTATCACGTTTTATGCGAGAATATAGTAATAGTAGGTATGTGTGTGTGTGTGTGTGTGTGTGTGTGTGTGTGTGTGTGTATGTGTGTGTGTGTGTGTGTGTGTCTCTGTGTCGTATGTGTGTGTGTGTGTGTGTGTGTGTGTGTGTGATCTCATCACATTGCTTTCTTTGGACCTCCTCCTCTTCTTTCTTCTGAAGTGGAGTGCCTGGTATACATGCATGTTTTCTGAGCAGTACCTATAGTCACTATAGTCATACTGTATGAGTGACAAAATGAATGATACATTACAGAAAAAGAACACTCTCATAACATCATAAACAGGATATTCCTGAGAGATATACCACGACTTAAATGTCTTCAGGCTGTTTATACAAAACAGTCCTCTATTTTATCACCTAATTCACCCCCACCCCCCCCCCAAAAAAAATAGTGCGAACCACACTGTTTAATTTCTGAGTAAATTATCATCTTGCGGTCCCTCATTGATTCATTAGAGATCATTTAAATTTGAAAAGGTCAAGGCATCCATGTATCCAAATATATGAGTAAAGAAACTTAAAAAAGAAGTACGTCTAGATTGCTGACGTTCATGCTACCGCTTTTCCTCATGTATATGATATGCGGCTCGTTTGTCTGGGTGTAATTGCCAGCGCAGACTTATATTGCATGTTTCCCCCATCGGTTTAACTGCAGAGGAAATTTGATTGCAACATCCATTCGCGATGGAGCCCTCAGGTGAACTGGGGGGGAGGGGACGGATGTTGGTGATTCAATGCCATGGTATATTACAACAGATTACGACACCAACAACAACCACCGCAGCGATAAAAAGTCGAGGAAACCTTTCCTATGAAGAGCAGTTGCGACATTGATATGAACAGCAGAAGTAATAAGGATTAATGAGGTTTGCTTTGCTAATGATCTAGTTTCGACGATGATGGCGCTTTCTTTCCTTCATTTCTCCTCTATTTTTCTTCCAAGCAGGTATTATTACAGCATTATGGTAGCACCATTACTCTCCGAATGACAGCGAAATGTGAATTGCTAGCCCTGGCACACACAAAAAAAAAAGCAAGCAAGCAAGCAGACAAAAAAGAAAGATAGATAGAAAGAAAGAAAATAGATCACCCTTGTGTACACACGACCTATATACCACGAGTGAACTGGAGGGTAAATTTGAGGTATTGTTACATATATATCGCGTCTCGCCTTCTTCAGAATCATATCCTCAAGAAATAAGTTGGAATTACTTCTCCTCCGATTGATAGCACGCACGCATGTGTATCACAAGCTTTCTTCCTTGTCTTAGATATTATATTCAAGGAATCAAGGTTCGGAAGTTCATCAAATATATTAGATTTTATGAATGAATTCATTATTCTGTGATTCTAACTGTAATTTTTATTTGCCTTCTTCCTCGAAATAATGTTATGGTATACTAAGTGAACTAATCTGTCTGAAAACTAGTAGTTAGGGTTGAATAGGTGTTCAGAATGGGGTTAATGATCAGAACTTTTTGGAACATGGTCAGTATCCTACTGATCCGAAACATCCGCGAGGGTTTTGAAAGTGACTGGAGTAGTTATAACTTTTGTGCACAGGGTAAAGATAATGATGGCCCGATATTTAGCATGATCATGCTAAATTTCATTATGTAGACCCTCTTTCCGTGTAGGTGGACTTGACAATACTATACACTCTGAATGAACTGCAGGAAAGCTACCGACTACTGAATACTATGCTTCAAAATGCTGCACACGTAGCAAAGCTTGGAATGAGAATAAGACTTAGTCTTTTACGGCCCTCCTGATATTAATCTTCAGCCCTCACATGCTGGTCCATAATGGGCCTTAAACCCCCTTAAAACAGTGACGATCATCTAGCTCAAAGATGAAGTGTCATGATTTATATTATTCCCATCACATTGTGTGTGTGTGTGTGTGTGTGTGTGCGTGTGTGTCTGTCTGTCCGTCTGTGTACGTGTGTGTGTGTCTCTCTCAAAGTATATTCAAAATCTGGGCAGTTGCCCAGATTCTTTTGGAACTTTGCACCGAGGAACGTCAGGAGCAAAGGAGAATCAGTGAACCGCTGACTAATGGGGTACAGGTTTAAACAGGCGCCAATGTAGAGACCGGTGTACACCTCATGAATGAAACGGAGTATGAAAGCAGATACATACCAAGCGAGTCATTTCACTTCTGTAATTGATCCACTGCCACAAATGGAACGCCCCTCTTCATCCCGACTCATGCCACTCCCCCCCCCCCGCCCTCCCCCATCCTCCCTTCCCTTCAAAGTTTATCCCGAAGGAAATGATGATGATAATATTCCATGACAACAGCCCGATGCTCTGGCTAACTCCGCGGGAGACAGAAAGTCTCGACCAAAATATACGGCGAGGCAGAATTGAGCGCGGGAAAAAGCGCCAACGGGCTGAAGCGGTATTACATTGCTGCAAAGACGGTAGACTGTTCAGCCAGAGGAGGTGGTATAACTTTTCCAAGCAACACCGCGAAATAACCAAAAAAAAAAAGTAGGAAGATGAAAGAGCAGAAAACGAACTCATAGAGAAAGAGAGAGAGAGAGAGAGAGAGAGAGAGGGTGGAAGGAAGGTGTGTGTGGGGGGAGGGGGGGGGGGGGTTGACAAAACAGCAATATTGAATGTTATTGTCATTACTCGTTTCATGATTCTTCGTACTTCCATGAACCGCCAGGGCGATGTCTTACGTCTTTCACCTGTAGGGCAGGAAAGCAGATGGGATGCTTGAGGGTCTGTGGGAAATGAAAACGCGTTTTCAACTCTCTATTGTATACATGGAGCATAATAAACCGCTTTACCGTTAAGCTTCGGGAATGCCTGCACGCTTCTCTTCATTCAATAATGATCGTGATTGCTATGTTGTGTATATCTTCTCCGTTTTTAGTGTGACTGACTTGTAAGATTGACTAAGGCTTTCCAAATTTATTCCAATGCCCAAAGTTGCTAACAGCCATGAAACTTGATAGATAGTATCAAGGTATCATCCTTTGGTGTCTACAAAATCACTATATGCATTATGTGCACGCATTGACGTCACAAGTTGGCTCTTTCCCCGGTTTCTCCTTGACCCTTCTAGTATTACATCCCATTTTTAATTCTCAGTACTTTCGCCTAATCTTTGATGTTAGAGTTTTGGTCATAAGTTCAACTGAATGAACACAAGAAACTTTACATATTCAAGCACATTAGTCGCTTCTCAAGGCCCATTCTCCACAAAAAATTGACATTGATTCACAACGACAAGGAGTCATCCCTCTACATGCAAATGACTCACTTCCGCTTTATACCGCTCGAAGGAAAAATCTTTGGGCACTAAACGTAATAAGTCTTAGTGGGAGCATGCTCTGTCGTATATAGAGCAAGTTTCGGGGTCTCAAACACGAAGACCATTGGTTCGAATCCCCTGGTTGTGTGCACATCCGTTATCAAAGTATTTTACCTATACGGTGTACAACTGGATACCCGACAATCCTTGGGCATTAACAACCATAGGACAGTCTGTAGGAGCTTAGAGAGTGTATTTTTTCGAGCATGTACCAGTGCGTCAAAACAGTTACATCAGTTTGTTCGTCATTGTGCGAAATTGTTGCTGCGCAGACACTGTATTCAGGGAAGAGCATCGTTTCATTCATGAGTCTGTAGATGTCTTTATTTTTTTAATCCAAGCAACGCATTATGGAAGAAAAAGTCCTCCCATGTCCACCAAAGGTCTACCACATTTGCTATATCCTGTAGTTGCAGGTCAATCAAGATCCGCGCTACTGTATGTCTTCATATCTACCCCTGAAAGTAAAACACCGACATGACATGGTAAAGCCAGATGCGTGCGTGTGCGCCGCAGGCGAGCCATACCAGCCAATCGTTCGTCTTTCCCTCGTCCGTATACGTATTGCAGTACATCTGGAAGGTGTTTCGCGTCTGTATCGGAATACTCTCTATCCTTTTCTTCAAGGGATTGCCAGAGAGATGCTCTTCAGGATAGCATCTAAACAATGTGGAGAACAGAGAATACACTCGCCCAGTGTGCTAAAGCAAGCTACATACAGGGCATATCAAGACACAAGAAACAGATCTTGGATTACCAGCATGGATTTCAGTTTATTTCAATGCATTTCAGTGAAACTTTATTTCCATCCAACAAAAGGCAATACATAAAAAAGTATACATTGGACAAATTACATGTTACTTTACAAATTTGTAAGAAGTATAAATCATAAAGTATAATACAATATATATTTCTTAATCTAGATATATTAAGGATGTGGCGACAACGGTACACTAGAGCACACAGCACGTGAGGGATATACTTTATCAGCATCAACTTCATAAGGTTATATAAGGTCACTGACCACAATTCTTACGACATTTCTGGGAAAACGAACACGAATTCACGTAGTCAGAATGACTATCCATCTAAACAGTAAGGAGAGGCTGAAATCAATTCTTAAAAGCAACTAACCATTGAACCAACAGTAAGCTCCTTCACATTATATGAAGCTACGTCACGACTGTATTTTTGTGTGCAATAGAAACAAAGATTATCCTGTATCACTGTAGTGTTTTTGTGTGTGTGTGTGTGTGTGTGTGTGTGTTGTCTTCATGAAAAATCAATAACAAGAAAGATCTCGCAGTGGGGGCGAGTCTTCCAGGGGTTGACCAATTGTGACTACGACGGATGAGGGGAGAGGAGGATTGGTTAAAGAAGAGCTTATCAAAGACGTTTTTCTCATCATGCTTGGGTGGTGCGAAGCCGCATCATTTCTGTCCGTTTCCGTGGTAACAGCTGAATTTGTCTTCAAACCCAGGACTTTCCATCAGAGTGCTTTGGGATGATTAAGAGTGTCTCCCTTTGGGCGACGCAACTTTGATTAGCGGAATGGAAGATTCGAAGAATAAATCGAGGCATGAATATATATATATTCTTTACCCTCCATCTCTTTCCTTTGATGCTGATGCTATGCCAGCAGTCATCCAAAGTATACCAGTTCCCTTTCATCCCTTCGACATAAGCATCATCCACATTTCAATCGTAAGCCACAAGGCAAGCCCTGGAAGTAATCCCTCGATTTGAGATGCTGCGTGAGAAAGGAGGAGGAAGAGAAATGAACTGGGATGGAGTGGATGGGAAGGGGGAAGGACGGGAGGAGACGTGAGGTCAAACAAAGGACATCGTGCTTCTCTATCAGTGTAATACCCGGCATAAAGTGAAAGTTTGTGAGGTTGATTTTCATTCGACATACTGTTATACTTCCCCTCATGGGTAATCTTTGAGGGAAACAGGTGTTAGCTTGGGATTAAGGTAAATGATCCTTTGTGGTCCTTTCACAAATTTGAAATGACTACAGATGTCGTGAATACTGAGATATCAGCCCTCCGTCGTATATCATAGAGGCTTGTGTCACCACCAGAATTATTTTCCTATGTGTGTGTGGAAAGGCTATTGCGCATGAATGTCGCCAGGCATGCCTGTATTTAAAACAAAGAGTTCTCAATTCACATCCCCCATAATCCCCCTCGAATTCCGCCTTTATTTAAGAGATGAATACACTTAGATGTTTCCTTGGTTATTATTCTGCCAAATTTGTGGACCTTGGTCCAAACTAACTATCCTTGTTTAGACTACTGTGGACTTTGTACAAGAATATCTGGTAGAAGAATATCCTTACTCGGTTTTTTTTTTTCCATGCAGCATCGCTTTATTTCTAGAGTAAGATTTGATAATACAAAGTGCGCATTTGAACCCAGAAAATTATTTCTACTCGACTTCTGGATACGGGACAATATCTCACGGGTGCATGGGACGCCTACACTTACAGGGGTGTCTTGTATGCGGGTGAGCAACCACCGTGTAAATGATCCCACTTCGTAGCTCCTAAAAAAAAAAAAAGATAAGAAGAAGAAGAAGAAGAGGCAAACGAAGTGAAGTTGTTAGTGAAGCACACAATGTTATCACGCGCCGGAAAACCGGTTTCAGATTACGAACTCTCGTGCCTCAAAAACCCCGGAGCGACTAGGGGTTTGGTATCAACCAGATGCGCGCTGACACGGGAGAAATAGAAAAGGACCGTACACCCCTGGAAGTACATAGCAGAAGTGGGTTTGAAGTTGGCCCAGTATACATCAGTCTACATAGTTCATGTCCCAACATCGCTTGTCGTTTAACTTATATGTCATGTTCGTCCCTACTTTGAATACATGCTTTTTTATTCTTATGTATCCCTTGTGAAAGCTGGTTCTTATCTATTATGAAAGAGAGCAAAGACAAAAATGAAAAGAATTTAAAATCTGTCTGACTAGACCTACTCAGGAATAACAAAAAGATTTTGTTCTCTTTTATCGAGAACCCATTGCCCAGACTCTTCGTTTACTCTGCTACCATGAGTGATGCTAAGCTTTAGATTACACTTTAAGAACCCGTCGGCTAGTGGGTGTAAAAAAAGTCTGATCTTTCATCGCCACAGCCAACATGGTATTCTTCAAAGAATGCCACAATTCTAGAAGAATTCGACAATCGATTGGGCTGAATTCATTGCTTATTTTCCGTATATTCGACAATGCCGTAAGAACGGAGGTAAAATAATAAACGAATGAACGACCAAACGAAGACAGAAACAAGGGAAAGCATATAATACTGTTGTAGGTGTCCTATGACTGTGCTACCTTTCTTTCTTCGCAAAACAAAAACATGAAGAATTCCTAAACTCCGTTGCTGTTCTGACAATTGGTTCATTCATAAAGTGAATCTCCCTCCAGGCTTGCAAAAAGCCAATCCGTTTAAAGCCGGTGATAACCTCCGCATCATTTTCTCCCCGGCCCCACCCATCCCTCCAAAGGGGTTCCCTCTCCCTTCCTCTCTCCCCCTTCTTCCTGCCTCTCTACCCCCCCCCCCCCCCCTCTTTCTCTCTTCCTCTCTCTCCCTCTCTCTGTCTGTGTGTCTTTCTCTTGGCTTCAGTGATCATTTCCATGTTTCTTTGAGCGGATTACTCGAATGGGGATATTAAATGGTTTTCTCGAGTTCGACGCTCGCTATATTGAGAGTGAGTTATCAAAGGATTCGCGAGACCGTTCCCATGATAGTCTCTGGTTTTCGCGCGAGATTATCCATAGTAGCGCACTGCTGAATCACGTGATAATATGCGGACTTTGCATCTTAAACAAACGCCATCAGAAAATGGGAAAACCCCCAAAGGAAGGGGAGGGGATTAAAATCTCCTCAAAGAAAGGCAAAAATAAACTAACTAACAAAAACCAGCAACAACCCAAACGTGATGTCATTAAATTTACCGGCGCCTCCTGTTCTTCTGCCTTTGAGCGAGTGTGCAGCAAGGAGGCATAAATATCGAGCACCCTGTAATCTAATATCCTCTATATAATTCAGCCGGGTGGACTCGGAGCGAGCTGCTAGCTATATTCTCATATCTGGAAGGCAAATTTGCTAATATCTCCATACTGATCATTAGTCCCACTTAAAGGTCTTTTCCCATTATTTGTTTAAAATTCTGTTCGGAAGAGACGGGGGGGGGGGAGGGAAGGAGTTAAGGGAGGGAAAGACCAAGAAGGGGCGAGGAAGCATGAAACCTTCGATTTCAAACATAGAGGCACAAGTTCCTCGCAGCAAGATACTCGACGGCAAAGCGATCAATAAAATCCGTTCCAGTATTTGCCTTTGCAGAGAGCGCTGGGGATGGGTATCGAACCCTCTTTCTTGATTTATGCCAACGAAAGACATGAAAGAAAAAGTTTGTTCAACGTTCGTCCAAGGCCCTATGTGACCAACAAATCTTGAATCTTGATTTGATTTTGACAGGTGTCTTTTTTTTTTTACATATTGACAGGCATTCGAAGCTTGCAGAATTTGACGTACATTTTGCGTAATGTATGAAGCACTGTAAAGATAACCAGAATTCATTGGGTGTGCAGTATTTAAACCCTTGTTGGTGCGTCTTGATTGTGTTTCACGTTTGTGTAGGAGGCACTAATGTGATTCACTCTATTTGTGACAGTAGCACAGCCTAACAATGAAAATGTGAGAAAACGAGAAAATTAACAAAGTAAAACCAAATACGACAATGTCATGCTCTTTTTGAAATAGAAAAAAAAAACCTGATATAAATGTATAGATAAGTAAATTCATCTATCATTAACCAATTCTAATGTCTTAAATTGGAATCTAACCGTCTTTATAAAGTTAAAAACATGAGTTTCTACTTGTATAGACAAAAGTAGGAAAACTAAGTTGTGAATTTGATAATCGCATAATCAGCATAATGTTCTGGTGGCAAAATATAATTTTACTTCCCCTTCACGAGACAGAAAACAAAAAGAATTTCGTTTACTCCTTGCTAAGCCTTAGACAATAGATTTCGTTAATTTCGTTGAAATGGCACGAACTAAAATGATAAATGAGATACCCGGGCCACGCATTTTTCAATCACTGCAGCATTCTTCACCTCCATTTTTCGTCCGGGGAAAGAAAAATCTCCCTAACCACATGTGTTTGTGTGTGCGTGTGTGTGTATGTGTGTGTGTGTGTGTGTGTGTGTGTTTTAGAATACGTTTTGTAGTATCAAATTTAACCAATTCAACTGTTACATGATATGACATCATGATGAGTGTAATCACACCGTGGCAGACTATTAAGATATTGCTCTTCCTCGTGCCTCGCTGTGATATCGAGTTTCAAATCGAACGTACTGTGTCCTTCTGTGTAGTCCACAAGGGCTCAATTCATCTAAAGTTGGTTGGGGACCTTCTTAAGGGCTTCTTCATTAACATTCAGGACACTGGTCAACACTACGGGGCACTCACTCGTTCCGGTCACTCACTAGTCTTAATGATATACTGGAGGGAGATAGAATGACAACTGTCCAGCAGTGAAACCAATGACAAGCTTTTACCTCGCGGCTCATCAAGATTTAAGGGGCGCACGTGACTTCAGTGACGAATCCCAAAGTCTGTGGATGACTGCTCGTGTCTTAGAGATGCTGAAAGGAATAAATATTCATCTGCCATTGCGTTCTTTATCTTGCTTTGTCGTTGTTGTTGTTTTGTAATCACGACTCAGTCGTGGATTTCGTGACTTTTAGAGCCAATTAGAATTCCACGCGCCAACTCGAATGGACCGTCGACGGAATAACTATAAACTCCGTGGCATAGTTAGGAAGGCAGTTTGGGTCATTGTCCGGCTGACGTGGAAAATCGTACGTAATGTCCAACGACATGCAACATGGCTTCACCGGGGGCATTCAGGTAACCGCATTCTACAAAAAAAAAAAAGAAGAACAAAATCACCCCTCTCTTCTTTCATACGATAGGGTCATAGGCAAAAAAAAAATATACAAAACAAACAAAGAAAAAGTGGTGCCGGATTGATGCAACCTGTAATGTCGCAAGTCTGGATGGCAGATAGACATATCATTATCAAAATTTAATAGTACTTACATATCCAGTAGCAGAAGAGAGATGGTAAGGTTATGGCTGTAACTAGGAGGAAATTTGTTGTTGTCGAAACATTTGGGTTTAATTGACAGAGACAATAAGGATGTGGAGAGGTGGTTTATTATGGATTTACGATTAGACTGGAAGGGGAGAGAGATACAGACAGACAGACAGACAGACAGACAGAGGGAAAGACGGATAGAGAAAGAGAAAGATGGGGAGAGAGGAGGAGGAGAGATAGAGGGAAGAGAAAGTGTGACAAACTAAACGGGCAGCGGGAAGGGGCGGGAGACTTGTCAAATTTCATCTTTTCCGATTTATTGGTCACCCGAGTGCGCAGCTCCCCGTGCACCATTAATGTTATATTGCATTCTTGTTGCAGCTCATCACTGAACTCTAAGTCCACCGCAACGAAACGAATATTGACTTATATAGGCTCTCACTCTGCTCAGGGTATATGATTTTTCCTTCTGATGTGGATTGAATTGGCGTTGTTACGTGGAATGTTGAACTCGTCGGGGATCGATGGGGACATTCAGTTCTCATGTTTCCTACCCATAGCAATGCTCATTCTGAATGCACGCCATGCATCAGGTCTGTTATAACAATAAAGGAAAAAAAAAATGCACACTGTGAACGACCTCATACCTTTTTCTGTCGGTTGTTAATGTCTGTTTGTTCTTTTGTTGTTGTTTACTCGGATGTCTCTCTTTTTTTTCTGACAAGAGCGCCCCAAACAGATTTTCTATCTTGTTTCTTTATTTGATTTCGCTTATTGATAACATGTGTGCGTTGTCATAAATTTTGATGTAAGTTGTTCTGGCGATTCAAGATCAAATGAGAAATCCTTCGGAATCATAAAAACACATTTTTCCCTAAATTTCATCATCAACCAACTTATTGTATATCTCTCATAAAGTAGAATCTACAGTGCTCTATAAAGAGTAGTCTGTTATCATCATCCGTACTGAAGAATATGAAATATGCTGGGACGGTGCATGAAGTAAACATGTCAAACAAAGTATAAAATCAGCATATATGTGCTTTCCACAAAAGACAAAGATACAAAGCCTCTGTACTGTGTTTGAATCCAGGGGTTGATCATCTCACCTCCAGATATTCTTGCTCAGAGGAGGAATACACGTGAGAGAAAAAATGGTGGGGTTGCGTCCCATAACGGTCGACTCTTAACTTACTCTATGCCAATGAGTAGGACTATACTAGCAAGAGCTAAGTTGCAGGAGCATGAATGCACATACATGGACAAGACACTAAGAAGGGAGCGGAAATTTACAGAGAGAGCTTATAATACGTCATCAGCCATGTTAAGTTATAAAAAAAAAGAAGAGGTCCGGAGGAGGAATTGGAGGAGGAGGAGGAGGAGGAAGAAGAAGAAGAAGAAGACGATGATAATGATGATGATGATGATGATGATGATGATGATGATGATGATGATGATGAAGGAGATGAAGAAGATTATCATGTAGCTTAGTCAGCACCACAGATTATCTGGCAAGTGATGGCAATTATTCTCAGAAGTCGATGATAGTTTAATCATCCCAACCACAGACTGACGTGAGCCCCGAGTGAATAAAATTTTGATGACGTAGTAAAGCACATACCGACACACGTAACTGGCCAACATTTTGAGAATATCCATTTGCCTAAAGTTTTTAGTTCATCACCCCGCCAACATATTAACTTGATAACACCCCTTTAAAAAGTTTGATGACACGTAATACTTATGAAAATGTGAAATAAAAAGCACCTTACTGCCAAAACTAGTGACATTTTTTTACATTCAAATGTCTTTTTTTTGGGGGGGGGGTTGATCATTATATAGGTTGTATCATCCACCAAAGATCGTTTACATGAGTATAATAATAATATGGGTATATAAAATTTATTCATGTTCATCATTGTTCATTCGTACATTAAACAAATTCTGGGAATTACCATACCATATACGGTTTAAGAAAGAACAATGTGAGTACTCATGGAGATACAAATATAGTAGAGATTACTAAGAAATATTCGGTGAATTTTCACACATTATAAGGGGAGTTTATGTTGCAGTCAATAATGAACGCAAAAACCTTGCATCCATGAATCTCGTATTACATCTTCACGAGCTATATTCAAACTGTGTGATGTTGTATAAGACTTTCAACATTTCGAGCCTGAAAACGTGTTGGTTGACTTCTTTTCATGTCGGATTTGTGTTCGTGTGTGGATGCAGTGTGTATGTGTGTGTGTGTGCGTGTGTGTGTATGTTTGCGTGTGTGTGTGTGTATGTGTGTGTATGTGTGTGTGTGCCGCCAAATTTATAGTCTGCGGCTTTCGATCTTGTTTATCAAATTCGAAAAACGCCGTGCTGTATTCCATGTCCCAGTGTAATAAAAGACAATAAACACGACCTTTTTTTCAATCAAGTCAACAATTTTCCAAGAGCCATGGTTGTCGTTCAAAACGCTGCCACTTCCCATTTGCCTCGTTTTTACTGCGGGAAAGAAAAAAAATACAAAATTACATGCATATTGCAAACTGATCTGCGTCCAAAAATATTGCTTTTTTCGATAAAGAAATTCTCCCTGTCCTCCTCCATGCACCCCACCCTCTCTCTCTTTCCCTCACTCGTTTTTCTTGAGAAATTGACGTTCTCCCCGGCGTTAGTGGTATGATGTGACTAACTCACAGGGTGGAATTTTCCTAAATTGGAGGGAAAATATACAGCGAACTCAGGTTTAGGGAAGTAAAAGCGGTTGCTGAAAAAAAAAAAGAGGAAATTGAAACGGAGCTGGGCAGCTGAACAAGTATGGGACATAATGTCTGCCACAGTTGATGGTTAGCATGAAGAGGCAGTAATGAATTGCATGCATGTAAAGTATTTATAGACGAGGGTGATGCATCTTTTCTTTGATAAAACAACAGCAACAACATCAGGACAACGAAAAAAAGATGATCGATTAAATGTACGCCGAAACGAAAGCCTTCTATCAATAAACTATTTTAAAAGTAGCTACCAGATGAAGCTCTATGCAGCTCTGAAACATAAAGAGCTTTTCCCTTCCATGCGTGCATGTGTCTTTAATACTGCAGACACACATTTGAATAATGGGACTACTGTTGATGGTGATTTTGTTTACAAGGCTTCAAAAGCTCTTCATGCAAAAACAAAACAAATTTGCAATCCGCAGAGATACAATCATGACATAGACCGTATAGCGTAGGCAAAATGTAAAAGTATAAGTCTCCCCGTTAAGTTTTCGTCTCTCCTTTTATGGGCGTAAAGAGTTTGATGGCAAAACGAATTCTTGTCAATTTGAGATATTTCCAATCAAGAATGGTAAAAAACAAGAAAAATTACAGAAGATATGGGACTTTTTCGATCATAGCTTCAAAAATTCTTGTTTATTATACATACGTATAATGTGCAACAAGTGACGTATTATTGGAAAGGTTTTATTTTGTTTTATGTGATGGTGAGCTTTACTTGTTTATAAAAATGTTTATAAAAATGGTGGTTAAACCATTTTTTGAATAAACATTCACTCTTCATAATATACAGTACCACATAGGCATATATATATATATATATATATATATATATATATATATATATATATATTATATATATATATAATGTATTCAATAATGCATTCATATTTCCTTGAAGAAGCAGAAGTAGGGGCGCCGTTGTAATTCGTCATGTTGGTGGGAATATTCATTAGATGGAGCGGAAAAGCGATCCTCCGGGCATGGTATACATTCTTTTACTTCTTCTTCTTCTTTCGCCCCCATTGGTTAGTCTTCGATGAGAGCCCGGGGAATAGCGGCCGCGAAAGCGAGACGTAAGCGAGAATAAGGCGTATAAGATTTCTGACGTAATCGCATCTCGAGTGGCCAGCCCGGGAGAGCCGTGTCAATGGCAATGGCGGAAGAAAACTCCTCCTCCAACCCCCTTCTGCTGATTTTGCTATCCTGTAAAAATGTCACGATTGCGCGCAACCTGATATCCCGACTTTCATACGATATTTGACTCACGTCATATTCACAAATCTTGCTCTCTCCCTCTCTCTTCATTATCTATCTCTCTCTCTCTCTCTATCTAATTTTCTCTCCCTTTCTATGTTTATTCTATAACAGTTTACGGTACTGTATTCATATGATTTTTTTTTTCTTTAGGCTACCTATTTTTCTTAATTTGCTTGTTATTAATATTTTTATAATATCCAAATCTTTCTATTTGTTCTATGATTCATTCATGAGGGGTCCACAACTTTCATGACAAGCTTTTTAGTTGACCCTTCCATAATCATGAACTTGTACTTTACTTTCCTATATCACTTCTGTTATTCTAAGTTCACGAAAAATACTGTTTTTGTTTGTCTTCTGCGTGTCATTTTATTAAATGCTTGTAAAAGAAGTAAAACAATGTTTTTAAATGGAAATTTATTAATGAAATTCATTTCAATTCTTATATCTGTCTATCTTTTATAATTATTATCTATCAATGTATTGTTACAGATACACACACAAAATGCATATGAATATATAGGCAGCAGTGATAGCTAAACGATAATGGAAAATTGTGTGCTTGAATTTACAAAGTAAAAACAAAAAGAATGTGTAAATCTTTAGAGTCCCGATTAACTTAGAAATTTGCAAACTATGGCAATTTATCATCATTTGGGTCAAGCATCCAACAGACGCCAGAAAATTCGAAGGATGCTCGATGTGACTGTTGGATGGATTGCTCCGAAAGTGGACCACTTCAGCGATACTCAACCGTATCCCTCGAGTATAATGTCCGTATCCTTGCAAATGTTATAGTTCGATGTTTCATTTCAGTCTCTGAAATGTCAGTATCAGAGTATAGCGCAGGCCTAGAAGTAAGTAAAGTACAAGTACGGTACTAGATAGGTGACCATATAGCGCTGCGTTGAAGAGCCCAAAATATGGTTTCTGTCTAGCCGGAACTTGACTGTGTGATAGGACTAGAGCAGTCTTGGTCATTCTCTTGCTAGAATTTAAAAAAAAAGAAGAAATTGATGGCTTTAGAAAAGACAGGAGGGATGAACTGGAGCCGCTTTCAAAGCCACGAAATCAAATATGGTGAAAGCTTACAAGATTTCCACTGCAGAAAAAAAAAAGCACACCGAATGTGGTATGAGGTGTTTTGGAAAAAGTTAAACAAAAGGAAAGATTGATTAAACATCGCATATGTGACATTTATGTGTGCAGGTTTAACCTGTCATGAAAAGGGCTAGGTAGGAGTGGTAGCTCCAGTGGTTGCAGTGCAGGCAGTTCTTGCCCCAGCCGTAGTTGTATCAAATGGCTGTATTCATCTTCCGTATGAATCTTTAATGAAGCTCCTTGCAACATACTCGCCACCAGCTGTTCGGCCATGCTTCCTTTGCCACTCGTTGCATGGCGCTCTTTGCGGAGCCATAACGGCGCGATTAGAACCCCGTGTATTACAGAAATCGAGCAGACGACGGATGAGGCGGATTCCCATCTAAATCCCGCGCACGTTTGATATGGAGATGAGTGTCCTCTGATTCGAATTATGAATGTTTGATAAAGAAGAAGCCGTTAGCGAGGATGTTAGGAAACGACATAAGGGCGTGTATGACCGCCTGCATGCCCTACAATGCGTGCCATTTAGTTATGAGCAAAAACGTCACGGATCACAGGCTCATCATGAAAGGACCTCTGCCTGTGGAATATTTAGTTACCATAACTAGGACGTCCTTCTTCAACGTTGTTTTATGTAAATAGACGTAATTCGTCCTCTTTTCTAAACCTCAGCAGTACTAGACTTGGCTATCTCTATTGGTTAAACATGCACTTAGAAAAACGATTAAAATGGTGGCATGCAGATACCCTATCGCAACATTAAATCTCACATACCATAAAGTTTAGGAAACCACTTTACATAAATATTGTGGTCCGGTTATTGTGGTCCAGTGATCGCATATATTCGCTACACCTGTGATATCAAAAACAAACAAACAAACAAACAAACAAAACAAAACAAAACAAAACAAAACAAAACAAAACAAAACAAAACAAAAGGCAAACACCAGGTGAGAATGTCACAAATTGACAAAGATAACTATTTTACAGTAATCACTTGTGGAGATCGTTAGTTCTCAGAAGCAGCCTTAACGCTTCTCTCCTCCTGTATTCTGTACATCAGATCAGCAGTCAAGGAGAAACACCGCCATCAACGGTGAGCATGTCAATTATTCCACGAATAAACTAACACGGGCTAACAAGTGGCACGTTCTCATCAAACCTGGAAATACACATTTACATTTTTAGCATACTTACTGGAAATGCAACAGTGCATTTCTGATAACACCATGGAATTTATACGCTATGCACCCTTTCTGCAGTTCTTGGTGGTCCTTTTTTAGCTAAAAAAAAAAGGACCACCAAGTTTTTAACAACTCTCTTTAAAGGGGAATAAAACACAAAAACATGTGATTTAAGTGAAGTTTCAGGAGAATCGGACAGTGAGTTCAAAAGTTCTAAAATATTTTTGGTGCAGCCAGGGCTGCAAGGGAAGACCACAACACTTTGTGACGTCATGTATGAACAACCAATGAAAAGACAATATATATTAAAAGCATTTCCCAGAATTTCGTGTTTTTTTTTTATGAAAGGCACTCATTCCATGGACTTGTTTCTGACATATGCTTAGTGTATTATTATTCCTCTGTTTCCTGAAAGAGGTAAGTTAAGTGCTTTTTTTCATCATGTCAGAAAAGTATATTTTGGTTTCATTTTCCTTTAATGTCTTCATTATATATGGAAAAGGATCCAAGAGTGGTGATTGCTTGATTTGAATGGCATGATTTTGAAATGAGTCAACTGAACGGGAATTGTAAGCTTTGCGGATTCCAGATATTGTATTCAGACTTGCACTAATTAATTGGTTCCTACTCAGAACCATGACATCAGGACCCATCCTGCCTGGATTATGCTGCTCATCATCGATCACGTGTTCTCATCACGTGATTGATTCACCACGTGGCGCACACGTCACAGCAATTTGCGGTTTTAGCAACCTACATCGATTCTCCAGCAGAAGCTAAATATGTTCGCAACACCATGTTATTGCAATCAAGACTTTTTCCTCATTGCCTTATCATACAATGAGAGGTGAACGTTGCACGCACGGACCCCCTCTCCCCTTCCCGGGCAATATCAATGGCAAAATGATTTTTATTTAATCCTAAGGGTGAAATAAACGGCTGCATACGCAATCAAAATTATAATCACTGACGTTACGCGAGAATGCGACTCATTGATTCATAATTAGTGACATGGAGTCGGCATTTGAATTGAACACCGTACAACACTAATGAAAGTGATGTTTAATGACCTGTTTAGCACCAGTAAGGCTGCCAGAACAGTTGTAGCTGTGGTAACATAAAAAGCTGGAATAAAAGAGCAGCAATAGAAGTGGAACAATTATCGCAACTGTAGTAGCAGCTGTGGTAGAAGTCGTATTAGGCCTAGAAGTAGCAGCAGTAGTAGGCGTAGTAGTAGTAGTAATAGTAGAAGTAGTAGTAGTAATTGTGGTGGTGGTGGTGGTAGTAGTAGTAGTGGTAGTAGTAGTAATTAATTGTGGTGGTGGTAGTAGTAGTAGTAATTGTGGTGGTGGTAGTAGTAGTAGTAGTAGTAGAAGTAATAATTGTGGTGATGGTAGTAGTAGTAGTAGTAGTAGTAGTGGTAGTAGTAGTGGTGGTAGTAGTAGTAGTAGTAATTGTGGTGGTGGTAGTAGTAGTAGTAGTAGTGGTAGTAGTAGTGGTGGTGGTAGTAGTAGTAGTAATTGTGGTGGTGTTAGTAGTAGTAGTAATTTATTATTATCATTAGTGGTGGTGGTGGTAGTAGTAGTGGTGGTGGTAGTAATAGTAGTAGTAATTGTGGTGGTGGTAGTTGTAGCAGTAGTAATTGTGGTGGTGGTAGTAGAAGTAGTAGTAGTAGTAACTGGTGGTGGTGGTAGTAATAGTAGTGGTAATTGTGGTGGTGGTAGTTGTAGTAGAAGTAATTGTGGTGGTGGTAGGAGAAGTAGTAGTAGTAATTGTGGTGGTGGTGGTAGTAGTAGTGGTAATTGTGGTGGTGGTAGTAGTAGTAGTAATTTATTATTATCAGTGGTGGTGGTGGTAGTAGTGGTGGTGGTAGTAATAGTAGTAGTAATTGTGGTGGTGGTAGTTGTAGTAGTAGTAGTAGTGGTGGTGGTAGTAGTAGTGGTGGTAGTAGTAGTAGTAGTAATTGTGGTGGTGGTAGTAGTAGTAGTAGTAGTGGTGGTAGTAGTGGTGGTGGTAGTAGTAGTAGTAATTGTGGTGGTGGTAGTAGTAGTAGTAATTTATTATTATCATTAGTGGTGGTGGTTGTAGTAGTAGTGGTGGTGGTAGTAATAGTAGTAGTAATTGTGGTGGTGGTAGTTGTAGTAGTAGTAATTGTGGTGGTGGTAGTAGAAGTAATAGTAGTAGTAACTGGTGGTGGTGGTAGTAATAGTAGTGGTAATTGTGGTGGTGGTAGTTGTAGTAGAAATAATTGTGGTGGTGGTAGGAGAAGTAGTAGTAGTAATTGTGGTGGTGGTGGTAGTAGTGTGTGTTGCTAAACATCGAGTTTCGAGTTTCGAGTTTCGAGTATCGAGTTTCGAGTTTCGAGTATCGAGTTTCGAGTTTCGAGTATCGAGTTTCGAGTTTCGAGTTTCGAGTTTCGAGTTTCGAGTTTCGAGTATCGAGTTTCAAGTTTCGAGTTTCGAGTTTCGAGTATCGAGTTTCGAGTTTCGAGTATCGAGTTTCGAGTTTCGAGTATCGAGTTTCGAGTATCGAGTTTCGAGTTTCGAGTTTCGAGTTTGGAATCTCAATTTCAAATTTTAAGTTGCAGATTTTCGTTAATTGGTAATTGTAAAGCCAGCGATAAATCGGGAGCCTGTGTCTCCTTCTTTGTCATTGAATACTTCAAGCCTTACAGCAATAGCTTTGGAATCTGCGCTATTTTGTTATTTAATTACACTTTTACTGCAATTCCATATCAATTTTGTGATTGAGTTACGTAACAAGTGTACTGTACAGCCCTTAACATATGCAAGAACAAAAAATGGAATAGGGGAATGTCATTATAACGAGATCATCGGTCCGTCTAATTTACTTGATTATGTCGAGACAATTGTATCCTGACACATGGAATACAACCATAATTCTGCATTTAATAAAATGCCCTGGTGCAAACTGGTTACATGTAAAGACGGATAACATGACGCGATATTGATTAAGAAAATTAAGTATACATGTGACGGGGAAGTGCTGATCATAGGGAATTTACTCGCGAAAAACAAAGCAAACTGTTATTTTCTAGGCTTGTTATCAAATGTTTTAGATTTGACGATGCCGTAATGATATCGCAGACGGGACCTACCTTTCGTTACACGATTACATAGCTGCTATACCTTGACCGCCGCGTATAAAGCACCCGTCTTTAAAAAGAAAAGGAAAAGAAGAGGATAAACGAAGATGAAAAAGAATGGTGAAACTAATAGAGCTGTATCGCGCTAACCCTCCCGAAGCCGGTTGGAAGAATACTCTTTATGTTCGGCAATTTGCTTATGTCTTTGGAGTGCAGGTCTTTGTCAGACAGCTTCATTTATTCTGAGTATAACATCATTATGTTTATGATCACCCTGCTCTTCTTGCTGTTGTTATTGTCAGCGAGAAAGTATTTGCAATCGAGCAAGAAAGAGGTAATTAATTTTTTCCTCATTGTCGATTCAGGAGATTCAAGCATGGCACAAATTCGAGTTCAAACTTTGTCAGCGAATTGCTGCTTTCCTAAAATACCAATGTGACATTTTGTGATTGAATTATAAGTATGTAGCCCTTGTCTGGTGCAACATCAAATAACATGTCTTTGTGCTGTGTTATAGTTTGAATAGTCTAAACTATAATCACATTGTGTAGGATAATCAGGACATCGTGACAAAGTAAAATTGGGCACTAGACCACACATTTCTGAGCACTGTGGTCACTACTGGTCATTCAAGGACTCCAAGCACACGCCTGTGTTATGACAGGTTCCGAAGTCCAGACTGTGTGGTTGTCATGACAATGCACATGATATATCATGTAAATACCAACTTCTGGTAGGAACCTACGTCATCACCCTTCTCTCTCTCACTCTCTCTCTCTCCCTCTCTCACCCCCCATGCTTTATTCACTCCCGTTCTTGTTTCCAATCTCCTTCTGTCCCTGTCTCCCCCTATTCTTTTAACGTAGACCACTTTCTCTCCCTACCCCTCTCTATCGTCTTTTCTTAGAAGATAGGGTTATTCATTTCATGCGAAATGGACTGTTCCATCTGATGAAGCAAAGTCATGCAAGTATCAACATTATGATATTTGAAAGTAATTAGTTTTAGAAAATATTTCGTGTGTTATGTGTATGAAAGTGCTTATTACACATGTGGTAAAACCAACCAAAACGAATACGCTTCAACTGAAGACTCCACAACCGCTTAAACTGCAGTATGCCGTCCCTCTAATTTAGCAAGATGGTACGTGTACCTTATCTTGCATCATTTTGGCCCAAACTTTCTCTTCTTTTGCTCCTGCTCTTCAAAGAGCAAGGATGTGTAGGGCATCCGAACTTTTTACAGTCTTCACAACTTTTGATAGTTCAGGTAAAATTAAACTACATTGACGTGGTTTAATGGCACGACGAGTAAAACGTCTGCAATGAAAACTCATTTCTTGTAATGGCTCAACTAAGGCAGAGATGTACAAAATGTAGGCTTTGATAGGAAATCCTTTGGCGCAAATGAATCATATTGTAAATAATGTGTAATATCTTTTATTAGTACCATTATATATACCACTATATATATATACTTCCTTTTGAGACAGTTGCCTACATAATTCTTTGATCAGCAGTCATAGTAGGGAAGTTATTTAACCACTCCTTGTCAGCATGCTGTGTGTGTGAATGTTGATATTACATGCATGTAGTTTCTCTGTAAACAAAAAGGTTGGGATTGTGTTGAGTGTAAAAATTAATGCGTGTCTTGAATTGTAAGTTTGTCTTTGTCATTGAATTGTAGCTTTCCTACTATAACAATGTAACATTTTGTGCGGATTGAATTGTGAATAGATTGTCCTGATCTTTATATTGGCATCGAAAACGGATTTGTTATTGGGCAAGAAAGACTTGACTCGAATTTAGGCCATTTTCGAGTTTAGACTCGAAAATGGCCAAAATTCGAGTCAAGTCTTTCTTGCCCGATATCAAATCCGTTTTTGCTGCCAATATAAAGATCAGGACAATCTATTCACAATTCAATCACAAAATATTACATTGCTATAGTAGGAAAGCTACAATTCAATGACAAAGTTGAAACTCGAACTTTTGCCATTTTCGAGTTTAGACTCGAAAATGGCCAAAATTCGAGTCAAGTCTTTCTTGCCCGATATCAAATCCGTTTTTGCTGACAATATAAAGATCAGGACAATCTATTCACAATTCAATCACAAAATATTACATTGCTATAGTAGGAAAGCTGCAATTCAATGACAAAGTTGAAACTCGAACTTTTGCCATTTTCGAGTTTAGACTCGAAAAAGGCCAAAATTCGAGTCAAGTCTTTCTTGCCCGATATCAAATCCGTTTTTGCTGCCAATATAAAGATCAGGACAATCTATTCACAATTCAATCACAAAATATTACATTGCTATAGTAGGAAAGCTACAATTCAATGACAAAGTTGAAACTCGAACTTTTGCCATTTTCGAGTTTAGACTCGAAATGGCCAAAATTCGAGCTAAGTCTTTCTTGCCCGATATCAAATCCGTTTTTGCTGCCAATATAAAGATCAGGACAATCTATTCACAATTCAATCACAAAATATTACATTGCTATAGTAGGAAAGCTGCAATTCAATGACAAAGTTGAAACTGGAACTTTTGCCATTTTCGAGTCTAGACTCGAAAATGGCCAAAATTCGAGTCAGGTCTTTCTTGCCCGATATCAAATCCGTTTTTGCTGCCAATATAGGATCAGGACAATCTCTTCACAATTCAATCACAAAATATTACATTGCTATAGTAGGAAAGCTGCAATTCAATGACAAAAGTTGAAACTGGAACTTTTGCCATTTTCGAGTCTAGACTCGAAAATGGCCAAAATTCGAGTCAAGTCTTTCTTGCCCGATATCAAATCCGTTTTTGCTGCCAATATAAAGATCAGGACAATCTCTTCACAATTCAATCACAAAATATTACATTGCTATAGTAGGAAAGCTGCAATTCAATGACAAAGTTGAAACTCGAACTTTTGCCATTTTCGAGTCTAGACTCGAAAATGGCCAAAATTCGAGTCAGGTCTTTCTTGCCCGATAACAAATCCGTTTTTGCTGCCAATATAAAGATCAGGACAATCTATTCACAATTCAATCACAAAATATTACATTGCTATAGTAGGAAAGCTGCAATTCAATGACAAAGTTGAAACTCGAACTTTTGCCATTTTCGAGTTTAGACTCGAAAATGGCCAAAATTCGAGTCAAGTCTTTCTTGCCCGATATCAAATCCGTTTTTGCTGCCAATATAAAGATCAGGACAATCTATTCACAATTCAATCACAAAATATTACATTGCTATAGTAGGAAAGCTGCAATTCAATGACAAAGTTGAAACTCGAACTTTTGCCATTTTCGAGTCTAGACTCGAAAATGGCCAAAATTCGAGTCAAGTCTTTCTTGCCCGATATCAAATCCGTTTTTGCTGCCAATATAAAGATCAGGACAATCTCTTCACAATTCAATCACAAAATATTACATTGCTATAGTAGGAAAGCTGCAATTCAATGACAAAGTTGAAACTCGAACTTTTGCCATTTTCGAGTCTAGACTCGAAAATGGCCAAAATTCGAGTCAAGTCTTTCTTGCCCGATATCAAATCCGTTTTTGCTGACAATATAAAGATCAGGACAATCTATTCACAATTCAATCACAAAATATTACATTGCTATAGTAGGAAAGCTGCAATTCAATGACAAAGTTGAAACTCGAACTTTTGCCATTTTCGAGTCTAGACTCGAAAATGGCCGAAATTCGAGTTAAGTCTTTCTTGCCCGATATCAAATCCGTTTTTGCTGCCAATATAAAGATCAGGACAATCTATTCACAATTCAATCACAAAATATTACATTGCTATAGTAGGAAAGCTGCAATTCAATGACAAAGTTGAAACTCGAACTTTTGCCATTTTCGAGTCTAGACTCGAAAATGGCCAAAATTCGAGTCAAGTCTTTCTTGCCCTATATCAAATCCGTTTTTGCTGTCAATATAAGGATCAGGACAATCTATTCACAATTCAATCACAAAATGTTACATTGCTATAGTATGAAAGCTGCAATTCAATGACAAAGACAAACTTGCAATGCAAGACAGAATTAACTTTTACACCGACTTAGCACAATCCAAACCTTTCGGTCTACAGAGAAAATACATGGGTGTAACATCAACATTCACCACACAAAATGCTGACAAGGAGTGGTTAAATAACTTCCCAACCATGATTGCTGAATTACGTAGACAACTGTCTTTAAAGGAAAGGTATATCTTGCTTTAATGGTACTAATAAAAAAATATCATACATTATTTACAATATGGTTCAGTTTTGCCAAAGGAATTCCTAATAAAGTCGAAATTTGTACATCCTCTGCATTAGTTGAGCCATTACAAGAAATTGATTTTATTGCAGACATTTTTCTCGTCGTGCCATTATGTCACGTCAATGTAGTTGGGTAAACCTGAAATACCAAAAGTTGTGAAGACTGTCAAAAGTTGGGATGCTCAACATATCCTCGCACCTTGAAGAGCAGAAGCAAAAGAAGAGAATGTTTGAGCCAAAATGATGCAACATAAGGTAGACGTACCATCTTGCTAAATTAGATGGACGGTATACTGCAGTTTGAGGGTTTTGTGGAGTCTTCAGTTGAAGCGTATTTTTTGGTTGGTTTTACCACAATGTAAGACACTTTCATACACATAATACACGAAACATTTTCTAAAACTAATTACTTTCAAATATCATACTGTTAATACTTGCATAACTTTGCTTCATCAGATGGAACAGTCCATTTCGCTTGAAATGAATAACCCTATATCTTCTAAGAAAAGACGATAGAGAGGGGTAGGGAGAGAAAGTGGTCTACGTTAAAAGAATAGGGGGAGACAGGGACAGAAGGAGATTGGAACCAAGAATGGGAGTGAATAAAGCATGGGGGGGGGGGTGAGAGAGGGAGAGAGAGAGAGTGAGAGAGAAGGGTGATGACGCAGGTTCCTACCAGAAGCTGGTATACATATATCATGTGCATTGCCATGACAACCACACAGTCTGGACTTCGGAACCTGTCATAACACAGGCGTGTGCTTGGAGGAATCCTTGAATGACCAGTAGTGACCACAGTGCTAAGGAATGTGTGGTCTAGTGCCCACTTTCTCTTGTCAAAATGTCCTGATTATCCTACACATTGTGATTATAGTACAGTACAAAGACATGTTATTTAATGTTGCACCAGACAAGGGCTACATACTTATAATTCAATCACAAAATGTCACATTGGTATTTTAGGAAAGCAGCAATTCGCTGACAAAGTTTGAACTCGAATTTGTACCATGCTTGAATCTCCTGAATCGACAATGAGGAAAAAAATTAATTACCTCTTTCTTGCTCGATTGCAAATACTTTGTCGCTGACAATAATAACAGCAGGAAGAGCAGGGCGATCATAAATATAATGATAATATACTCAGAATAAATGAAGCTGTCTGACAAAGACCTGCACTCCAAAGACATTTAAGCAAATTGCCGAACATAAATAGTATTCTTCCAACCGGCTTCGGGAGGGTTAGCGCGATACAGCTCTGTTAGTTTCACCATTCTTTTTCATCTTCTTTTATCCTCTTCTTTTCCTTTTCTTTTTAAAGTCGGGTGCTTTATACGCGGCGGTCAAGGTATAGCAGCTATGTAATCGTGTAACGAAAGGCAGGTCCCGTCTGCGATATCGTTACGGCATCGTCAAATCTAAAACATTTGATAACAAGCCTAGAAAATAACAGTTTGCTTTGTTTTTCGCGAGTAAATTCCCTATGATCAGCACTTCCCCGTCACATGTACTTTTTCTGTTCATCAATATCGCGTCATACTCTCCGTCTATACATGTAACCAGTTTGCACCAGGGCATTTCAATAAATGCACAATTGTGGTTGTATTCCATGTGTCAGGATACAATTGTCTCGACATAATGAAGTAAATTAGTCGGACCGATGATCTCGTTATAATGACATGGGCCCTATTCTTTCTTTTTTTTTTTTTTTTTGCTGCAAATGTTAAGGGCTGTACAGTACACTTGTTACGTAACTCAATCACATAAATTTGATATGGAATTGCAGTAAAAGTGTAATTCAATAACAAAATAGCGCAGATTCCAAAGCTATTGCTGTAAGGCTTGAAGTATTCAATGAGAAAGGAGACACAGGCTCCCGATTTATCGCTGGCTTTTCAATTACCAATTAACGAAAATCTGCAACTTGAAATTTGAAATTGAGACTCCAAACTCGAAACTCGAAACTCGAAGCTCGATACTCGATACTCGAAACTCGAAACTCGAAACTCGATACTCGAAACTCGAAATTCGATACTCGAAACTCGAAACTCGATACTCGAAACTCGAAACTCGATACTCGAAACTCGATACTCGAAACTCGAAACTCGAAACTCGAAACTCGAAACTCGAAACTCGATTTTTAGCAACACACGGTAGTAGTAGTGGTAATTGTGGTGGTGGTAGTAGTAGTAGTAATTGTGGTGGTGGTAGCAGTAGTAGTATTAGTAATTGTGGTGGTGGTGGTAGTAGTAGTAGTGGTATTTGTGGTGGTAGTAGTAGTAGTAGTAATTGTAGTGGTGATAGTAGTAGTAGTAATTGTGGTGGTGGTGGTAGTAGTAGCAGTAGTAGTAATTGTGGAAGTAGTAGTAGGGTAGTAATTGTGGTGGTGGTGGTGGTAGTAGTAGTAGTAGTAGTAGTAATTGTGGTGGTGGTAGTAATAGTAGTAGTAATTGTGGTGTTGGTGGTAGTAGTAGTAGTAGTTATTGTGACGGTGGTGGTAGTAGTAGTAGTAATTGTGGTGGTAGTAGTAGTAGAATAGTAGTAGTAGAAGCAGCAGCAGGAGAAGTAAGGTGAGGAGCAATACAGGTAAACGAACATGAGTGCCGAAGTCATGTAATTTGCTTGAAATGCGTTTATGAATCAACAGCCTATAGTTCATTTAGAAATTATTACCAGTGTAATAACGGTGCAATAACCGTTCATATATCTCGCTAGATTTTCACTCTTGACAGAGGGTGACTTTGTCACATGCTGATGACGTCATCCGAGAGAAAAGAGCTACTCATGCAAATTGATATTAATGGGGACAGCTAGGCCAAGGAAACTTTGGCTTGCCTGTTTTTGTTTTGCTTTGTTTTGTTTTGTTTGTTTTTTTCTTTTTTGCTTTAAAAACACAGGTCAATAGAAATATCTATAGCATTGCAATGGTTTCTGTGCAATGAAAAACCAAGAAATAACGACTGGCGTTTACGGAATTTTCTCGAGTATATCTATATGTTCTGTGCATGCGCAACCTGTGCATTGGTGCAATTTATATGCGTACAGGTTAAATGTTCATTGTTTCTATCACAATCGGGTCCACTGTAATAGAGATACAGTTCAGCGAGGTCTTGCTTGAGGATGGAAATGCAGCAGGACAAAGAGATTAGGCCACATTTAAGAGGTCGTGCTCGTTTACATCCCATCTGCTGTCTCATCTGTTATAAGCGCTTCTTCACCAACGATAGAGGCGAAAATGTTTAGCTCTATTCCCCTCGTTTGTTTTTCCTCAGACTTGCATCTGTGTTTATGTATGTAAATATTATGTAAATATGAGTTGTGCCATTTTGGCAGACCATCACAGTACATTGTTGTTATTGTCGATTACTGAGCCATCGCGACAGTTCTGAGGAACAGATATGGGATACAACGTGTGGGATTACTTGCAATTTGCGATGAACAAAGTTTTACGTCAGAATTCCGAATTAAAGGCATAATTTACCATTTGCAGATGAAACAAAAACCCAGCATTAGTGCTTTAAAATAGTTCTAAAATGTGCGTTAGGGATAGAAACAACCACTGTCAAAATTTGAGTTCGTATAATCGATGTTAAGTGTTGTTAAATACACAAAATGTGAACAATAGTTATAATAAGAATATTTCCAGACTAAACCGTATACAGTTACGGTTTATTGAGAAAAACCCTGATATCTCCTTATATTTTAGGTTTTATTGCAAATATTTCATATGGTAGGATGTTTTATGATACAACAGACCTACACATATGCATCAAATGTGATATCTTGAACATTTTTGAAATCACTGCTCCCAAAGGTAAACTGGACCTTTAAGGTTTGAAATCTACAGTTTTTCCTGCACTCACAACTCTGGTTCCAGCTTTTATAAAAAAAAAATATATATATATATATATGACTCTTAGAAGGCTATTTTGAATGGGTATGATCACTTACGAGTCTTTTCGAGTGCTTCCAGTCACACAGGGAATAATTTCTAGCAGCACGTTACAGATATAGTCCTTCAAAGCAATAAGCCACACAGCGCACAGACGCACGTATGCAAACTATCACGGATGGACGCGCGGTGGTTGGTGCGTGCAGGCCAAGCCGTATCTATACCTATGTTGAATCCATTGCATGGAGTGATGTATCGTTGCGCAGCCTTAATCTGGCAAATGCTTGTCCTATTGCAGAGTCAATGGGAATTTTTGGGATGAAATAATTGTGACATATGTTCGTGAGTTGTGTATCTGTCATAACGGCAACAAACAAGGTCCTTGCCTGGCCGTACCCCGTAAGTTGGAAAAGTTGAAACGATATTATGTACCCCTTAAGTTGGAAAAGTTGAAACGATATCATGTACGATGTATGTGGCATTCAAGTTTTCTTTTTAAAAAGAAAAAGCTTTCGACATTATTTTCATCAATTAGACAGTTAATCTACAGTAAGTCACAAGACACAGAAACTTTGTTGACTGCTGTATAGGGTAGTGATGAGAGATAGCCACCAGAAGAGGAGCTTGAAGAAGCGACAAAGTTTCGAAACTATCTCTTCTGCAACTAACCCGACCTTCAACAACAACAACAACAACAGCAACAACAACAACAACAACAACAACAACAAAAGAACACACACACACACACACAGAGAGAAGAAAAAAAAAACAACAACAACTATATTGGACTATATTGAACATTATGGCGAGGGAAAGGGGTGGGATATGACAGTTGTTGCAAAGAGGGGTCATAGGGCTTATCAAAACGTGCGAACCATTTCCCGATCTCGATCATGCGTAATAGCTTCATTCATTGGATAATGTTTTACCCGTGATATAGACGTTTTGAGCACAATATGATCCTCTCCCACAGCCCATCCCATTGGATTGAGGGAGGTGAGCAAATTCATTAGTCTCATTTATCTTAAGCAAAGTGATAGAATTGGTAAATAGGTCCCACCATTTATCATGAAACCATATAATGTACAGACAATAAAGCTGAATAAGACGATGTGTCAAAAGTTTCAATTAATCAAGATGGCATCTTGCGACGTCCCTTGTCATTAGTTTTTACAATTACATCTACATGTATCTATTTATCTACCTATCTGTATATATATACATATATACATATATATATATATATATATATATATATACACTTGTACATAATGATATATATAATTAGACATGTGTATGGAAAGAGAGAGAGAGAGTTATATCCCTTAAATAGATATTTCTAGCGGATGATGATGGTAGACCTCCAATATATGAAGAACAATGGTATAAAAAATAATGACCGTTGAGATGTATACCAGTTCGAAGTCTGCCTATCGTTGTGTCTCCATAGTAACTGATTCCAACACGTTCTACTGGTGTTCCACTTGTAGCAGCCCTCTGGATCGTTTATGCCAGATGGGGATATCTCTCTATTTCAAAGGGTGTCGATGAAATGAAAATTGAACGGGAAAACAACGGCAATAGATGGAATGCTCTTTTGATATATTGAGATGGGAAACTATAGGTAAATTGTTTTTAAAACGACAGTATTATTCAGGTGATGAGATATCAACAATCTCAACCTTTACGATGAAAATTTACTCTTATCATCTCACTTGTTAAAATATTCTCACGCACTCTGTCAGCAACAGCCGATGACATTTCTGAACGAAGGAACCCAGCGCATCCAATGTGGAGAAAAAAAAAATCCACCCAAACATCAAATCACACCTTTAATGCTATCCGCATCTTCTTTTCCTTTACAGCTCGTCGAGTATGTTTGACGCGTGGTCGAAGAGGCTGTTAATGAGTCCCATTCACGAACGAGCCAATTTGCTGCGCACACACGCGAGAGCTATCTCCCCTATTTGTTTTCCGCCCTCTCACTTCGAAAGCAGAAAGGGGGAGTGATTTAGATCGCGCGGGGCTTTTCTTCTCGTCTTTTCATTCGACTTTCCTCAGCAACGTTCCTCTCCCATTCACCTAGCCTACTCCAAGGTTTATTCTGTCCCACTCTATTTTCTTCATTCTCTTCTTTTTTCTATCTTTCTATCTTTTACCCTGATTCTTTCTTATTCTCACAATCCATCCCTCCGTGCTGCCAACTGGGCTCAGTTAACGAACTAACAACCAGCAGAGCGCGACAAGTTTGATGGGATTTGCATGTAATATGTCCGGCACGTTTTCGTCAATATTTATCGTGGAAAGTGGGACGATTGCGGGTGTGTTGGCGCGCTGCAGAGCATTCCTCCTCTCACACGAGGCCATCCTGTAATGCTGGTTTTTGGCGGGAACGTTGTTCCCTGAGCATACAACCGGCCGACAACCTAATGTCTCTCGGAGGTTTAGATTCATGGTAAATTAGTCCGTGTGTCTAACCGTCCCTGCGACAATCTAGCCATAATATAAGACATCACAGCCGGTGGTAATGGTGGTAATGGTGATGGGGGTTGCTACATGTAGAACATCAACGAAATTACAACCGTTTAAACTTTCAAAGCGTAAAAATCGTTTAAACGTGGGTGCATGTCAGTTCCGGTTAGCGAATAAATGGCGATAACAACTCATTACCAGTGATAGCTCATAATAAGCAAGTTTTGAGGTCTGTCTGAGAAGAAATGCCAAGGAACATCAGAGGGAATCGTTGAGAAGTTGTTTCACGACATGGCTGCAACATCGCATTTTGGATGTGGTTAACCCTTCTCCTACGAGTTTTGAACCCAGCACAAGCTTTGCACAGGATCTGCCAAGTCCCCGTTGGCGATGTATGGGGTAAACATTGACAACTATACCGAATACAGTCGTCGTGATTTAAAAAAAAAAAATCACACTTAGAGAAGGTGGCCGATACACAACTATCATCTGTCACTGCATGCATTACGTTCGCTTCGTAACGCTGACAGAGCCGAATCTGTCCTTTGGTTTCTCTCTTGTCAGTTCGCTGTTTGCTTGGTCAAACTGCGGCGTCAATCATGAGCGAAAAACAAAAACAAAACCAGAGCGCTCATGCTCGAAACACCCCATAAAATAGTGGTGGGGAATTATACCGGCTTTATTATCTATTGGGGTATAATTCACATCAGCTCATAAGCTTTTCAGCGCTGACATATACATCTGTGGGTTTGTTTGTTTGGTTTTTTTTTTTTCTTTCCTTTCTACGACACCTGAGTCACATGTAAACGCACCATGTCAGCGCGAGGTGGAGACGCATAACTTCGGGGCGGGCAGCTGGATGCGGCGCGTATCGATGTCAAGAAACAACTATCCGAATAAAAGGACACGTTTCTCTGTCTTTGTTGCAACCATCAAAACACCTTTGCGCTTATTTTTCCCTCCCCCATTTTTCCCTCACAGGGATGGCTGGGGAGTTTCGAGCTGAACGCGCAGGTGGACGTATATTTTCTAAACTTGTTAGCCATTCGATATGAAGAGAAAACAGTGTATATCTAGAAGCAAATCGAATATTGGTATCGGCACTGTGATGAAAAGGATTTTTTCGTTCATGACGACATCTCATCTCTATGGGCCTAGAGGGATAAGCAAAAAATTCAAACAAACAGAGAGACACCACACATTCATCATACAGCATCAAATATATGTATGTATTCATCTATCCCTCTCTCTCTCTCTCTCTTCATATATATATATATATATAATATATGTATATATAATATGTTATGTAAGTGTTGGAATACGAATTCGGTGGTGGGCTGGTACATCCAATGACACACTTTAATCGCCATTCTTTCGACCATTTTGGTCTTGTTCACAGATTTACATGTTTGACAGCAAAAGGAATCATAATATGTGGGAATCTGAACATAGATTAATGATACATGAGTCATAATTTGAATTGCACATATATGTATATATAAATGTATGAATACATATGTAAATATATATATATATATACATATATATATATATATATATATATATATATATATATATATATTGGCCTATGTACATAGCCTGTGAATGTATGTCTACGAAAAGAGGGGATTTTTGAGGTGCAGTGAAGGCAAATGATCGATGAACAAACCACACACCGCGAGCAGAAGTTTTTTTCTTTTCTTTTCTTTTTTCTTTGCTTGCACGGAACCTCTATGAAACACAAGAGACTCCTCAAAATCATCAGAATCACAAATCCCCAATCTTTATGCAATGAGCCCTGCTTCGCTGCATCCATCACCAAACGTTAAGCTGGCTTCGAACTCGAGCCTCCCCGATAAGCTCTGGTGTGCTCTGGTGTATCCATCCCAACCCATCACTTGTTTAATATCTAAAGTAGACGAACCACGTATAGGCGTGTTGGTGCCTTATCTCCGAGCTATTCCCCACAGGAAGATTTGGAAAGATGAACGAACGTTTCTCTTTCCTACCACAAATCCCCTTTTACATGTAACTGCATGAATAATGTAAATTGTACGTAAGTCCCGAACTAAAAACCAACCTGATTAGATAAGCCAGAATTGATTTCTTTGCTCTGGTATAATCTAACTCGGTAATTTAGATTGGACCTAGTACTCAAGGGGGTGTCGCCTTGCGAAGATGAATAAGGATGTACGATTTAGATTTTTTTTTTTTTTTTTGGGGGGGGGGGGGTGGTCATTTGAACCCTCCCCAAACAATATCTATCTATTTTATATCCCCCTTTAGGCTGAGATATTAGCTTCATGACATTATCATAATATCTGTTACGACTCCGTTTACTGCTGTTTATTTTGCCATTACCGTTGAGCGCCTTGCACCTCCAGAGACTTAGTACACACTGAAGACACACAGGAGGAATAAGATGTGACACAGGGATACAACGATTTAGATTTAGCCAATCACACAGTCCCCGAATATTTTGTAAACCTCCTTTTTAGATTAAAAAAATACACACATATATACCACCAAAAAGAGTGCACAAGCTATAGGGCCTTCTTAAATATCAGGTCTCAAAATTGCAAAAGCTGTTTATAGAGTGAAGGGGGGTGGTAACCTCTCTACATCCTCGCTTAAAACAACTGACGCCCACGAGCGGCCGCTTGCGGAGTGTCTGCATCAAAAAGCTCACGATGGCTGTTCTGGTATTTATATGCATGGAAAAAGTGAATTGTGATTATAAGTGAAAAATCTGTGAACATGACCACGATGACGCAACACAAAACGTGCATGACGTTGAAAAAGGAAAACATACTTGAGCCACTATGGTATGTTTTGAATCTCCTTAAAATAGTGTCATCTATACCCCCCCCCCCCCTCCATAACGCTCTCCTCCTGCGCATGCGTGGACTGTCACTCCCACCCCTACCGCCGTCGACGTACTGTTACAGTGTGCGCGTGACTTGCGCTGTTATGAAAGTAATGCATGTATACGGTGGATCCACAGCATCAAAGGTATTAAAATGCAAGCGTGGCTGTGACAGACTCATTTCACTGTGAGTTCGTTCATGGGGTATACGATGAGCGACTGTCTTCAGAAACCCTCAAGGTTTTGTTTTGTTTTGTTTTTTCCCGATTATTTACCGCTGGCGATTTTGTGAAAATCTATCTTGTGCATTCTTACCACACAGAGCTATATTGATTGATAAAGCAGTACTGGACTACTGAACTGTTGCGCGCAATCGTCTCTGATGCCTTTGAATTTTCACGTGATAACTTCTTATAACATCGGCAGCGCGTTCATGGCTTCAGGACAACAGCAACAACAAAACTGACGAGAATATGAAACAATTTCTCTTTGTGATTGTGTAACATTGAAAGATACATTAATATCATTGATCATTGCATATTCGGACACTCGTGTAAATAAAATTGTTTTCGAAAAATAAAACTGAAATAGAGCTTCAGAGTTTGCAAGGAGATAGAGTGTGTGGGGAGATAGACAGACAGAGACGGACAGACATGAAACAGACATACAGAGAGACAGAGTCAGAGAGAGAGAGAGAGAGAGAGAGAAGGGGGAGAGACTGCAACATGTATATAGCCTCAATAAAGAATAGGAAGCGAGAAATCATGTGAAGTGATACTATCCCTTATTCTCTTGATTCCTGTTTCAAGGATAGAACAGGAGAATAAATCGATGGAAAATCAAAGTCCGACAAAAAATACGAAACGGCGGAGCGTAAGGCAAAGTTTAAGGGAAGAACTCATATCAATATCAGTTATCGGCGTGCAGCCTTAGATTTTTGCCTAGGGGCTTTGTTGACTTTGTTTCATTGGTATCGAACTGTGTTGTACTCGAATGACGTAGTTTGTGAGCATCCTTTAGGGGCTTCCAGTAAAGGGAGACGAACGAGCGCGATTTGCGAGGAAATAAAGTGTGGCAACGCAGAGAGTGAAAAAAAATTTCTACCTTTCTCCTCCGGCTGTGCGACCTTACGTAAACAACATTATCCGTTAAGCCGCCACTTGGTGTTTCATGCAAACACGACTGCAACAGTAATCTTAGTCGAAATGCACGTTGCCATCTTCGAGAGCAAAATGGGAGAAGAGTGGATGTTTTTTTTTTTCTGCCGTCCAAAATAGAATCAAAATAAGGAGAACGCGAGGGGAGGGGGGGGGGGGGAGAAAGTAAAACAAAGAGGAAATATAATAAATCCCTTTGTCTGCTTGGAAATTTAGCCGAGCACGACCCGTAATTGCTCGAGTTCGATTGTGCGGAAAGAGGCATTAGACTCAATTCGGCGAGGTTCCCATGCGCCACTACCCGTGGGTATTGGAGATGCGGCGAGTTCGGTTCAGCTGATGACCACCAAATCGGTCCGAACGTGGGGTGTCAAGATGATATAGCCAAAGGGTGGAAAATGTTGCTGTGCCTACTCCCCCCCCCCCCCCCCCCCCCACCTCCATGCTCTCTATCTTTCTCGCTGTAGCTATACATTTCTCTTCAGGCCACTGTAACAAAAGGATTAATTATTAAGGCACAATCGGGATCGTCTGTCTCACACTGTCTGTCTCTCTGTCTGTCTCCCTGTCTGTCTGTCTCTCTTATACATAACTAACACAAAAACACACATTATGTTTATAGGATTCAAATTTTCATCCTACCACGCCTTCTTCAGGAGTCTTGACAATAACCCGGTATCAAAACAAAGATGCTGTTTTGATATTGTAATTGTCAAGACTCCTGAAGAAGGCGTGGGACACCAAAAATATGAGTCAAATACACATGAACAGAAAATTACCAATATGTTTTTGTCTGTTGTTGTTTTTTTGTTATATGTCTCTCTAAATTATATAAGTATATGTATATAAATATACTAAGTATACATCGTTTTGTTGATATGATACACACATGCACACACACACGCGCGCGCACACGCACACGCACCTAGGGCCTATCAATATCAAAATGTCGATTAGCCTTTGGGAATATTCGAAACATAATTATGCAATACACTGACAAACACAAACGTGTATATTTGTGTATAATGCTTATATCCCCTATACAAATACCGGTCCTTCTGACATCATTTAGAAATGTGGCGTCTGAAGAAAAAAAAAAACCAGATATAGGAGGCTAACCAAGGTCAGAAAATTATCTTAAAAGTGAATGTTTGAGTCAGATGGGCGCTCAAGTTTGCGACCAAGGACTTACAGAAAGATGACTATGGGATACCGCTCCAAGACGAGGTCACTGGAATGTATCTCTCGTCCGATGGAGACGCGTCACTGAGTCAGTTCCGGGGAGCATTTCTTGAGAAACGAGCTCATCCAGGCAAAGTAAGTTCGGCTTATAGGCTGACGAACCGAGAGAGGTTCGTACCCCAAAAATAGTTCCCTCCGATATTGTCTTAAACAGCTAAACGCGACGACATACCCAAACACCAAATCGAAACCCTGAGCCGGGCTTCAAAGATTGGATGTTTTCAATCTCTGGGAGAAGAAAACAAATACAAAGGGGCTATATCCGGAAATGTTCTCAATTCCTCAACCGTTCTGTTTATCTCTACAAGTTGCGGAGCGCATATACTGTGGCAATTACGGGAATATCGTGTACGTGAGTAACATTGATATCACCGGTTTCAGATATGACAGTATACAAGAGAGCTGTTCGGATACTTCAGGCAAAAGCGCTTTACGGCTATGACGCATTAGAATTATTTACGCGTTATAAGTCTGATTCTACGATAAACTATTGACCTTTCGTCAGGTCGAGTTTGGCTGTGTTCTTAGAGAGAATTGCGTTTAAGGTTGAGCATGAAATCAATACCATGTTCAAACTCATAGCTTCGCTCAAAGTAATCTTAATGCAGAGGTTGAAATAGTCCAGATTACTGAAAAAAAAAGCTTTTACTCCTGAAGATAATATATTGTATCTTTTTTTATTTTTATTTTTATTTTTTTTTGCAATACGACGGGCCAGAAAATATATATAGGCTATATATCCTGAATGCGTGAGGTTTTCTCTGTATACGATCTCCCATGTGTTTTATAGCAATTAACTCTTTAGTCTGATTATATAGAATTTGGTTTTCAAATGGGTTATCACTCTTTTGGTTACCATCGTTACGAGAGTAATTCTATATTGCACTATGAACACTCTATTGACCAAACATGGGTGTCACATAATACGACTTACATGGGTATACAATAAGTAGTTCAAATGCAAAACATAAACAAAATCTACTCGGAGCGTGTGGGTATCGTCACCCATACAGACCCGGAAGCTGTGGTCCTTCCATCGCTCTTGTGCCATTCGGGCCCCATTTCTCTCAAATAAAAAACAACAACAACAATAGATATGTCAAAGTTTCCCTGTTGCCAGATATAAACAAAACAAAACAAAAAAAAAATACTCGCTTATCTTAACCCCTTGTGAGAGAACTGTACTGAAAGTCTCCTCGTGTGTTCTTTCACTTAGCGCGCGCGCACGGTTAAATCGAATTAACCCCAACGACGAAATTGGAGTCGTTCCGTGAGATATAATTAGCCGGGACATACTGTATTCACGAATGTAAGATGGGCCGAGCCGGAATTTGAAATGTCAGTTGCATCGCGTGCACAGACATTAGAAAAGGAAACAAAGACAAAGAGAAAAAGACAGACAGACAGATAGATGGACAGACAGACAGACAGACAGACCGGGAGAGAGAGAAGGGGTGGATAGAGATCATGATTAAAAGAGAAAGAGAGGGAAAGCGCGCGAAAAGAAAAGCATCTCTCCACTGATCGATCAGAAGTTATATAGAGGGACAGTTGCCGATGGACTCACAGGTTTACAGTCAGACTGACAAGTTTAGAGATAGACAGACAGACAGAAACCATTCGTAGAAACCTTGTAGAAATGGGTTACTAGACAAGCAAGTGACAGCGGACTGTATGGTGCGAGTCACGAGCCATCAGCTGCAGCAGCTCACAGCTAAGGATATAGAGAAGCTTGGAAAACTGTGATCGGCAACATTCTGGCAGAACATGGGAAAGAGAGAGAGAGAGAGATGGGGGGGGGGAGGGGTGGGGGGGGGGGGTAGAGAAAGAAAAAGAGGAAGAACTGGAGAGAGGAGGCTCCTTGTATACGAGAGAAAACAAATTAACTAATGTGTCAAAGTACATTGTAGTTGCTTAAATCGATCTTTGCAGGAGTCGGTAGCACGCATGACGCTTCATTAGAAAAGACAGCTACGAGCATGTCAAAATAAAAACGCATAGCAGTCAATTAAATTGGAATACGTGTTCAGAACATTGTGCTTCCCCTGCATTTGCACACATTAATAAACATAACCAAAATTGCAAATACAAAATGCAAACTGCATACATGCATGTGTATACACACATACACGTAGTATACATATATGTACATTTTATTTGCATTTCAAAAATGAATAAATGAAGTTATACATATATGCATATATATGTATATGCATATATACTTATTCACCTTTTTACTTAACAGTGTATGTCATTCATTTATATATATTCGTAACATTCATACATCATGCATATAACATGTATAATAATAATGTACACAAAAATGTAGTTTACATGAAGGTATTTTTAAAACTTAAAGGGGACTTAGTAGTTCAGCTGTTACGTCCATGTCAAAATTGAAAGACATTCAAATATAAAAAGACTGAAAAAAGAAACATCTTTTTATGAAGCATTCATTAACATGTATTTATTCATGCATTCATTCATGTTTACATGTTTCTCTTCGTGAAAATATATGCTTACCAGAGATTTGTGTTCCCAAGTAGATTCTTATCCTCAGATGAGTCGGCTAGAGTGAAAAAGTTGCTTAAGTTCTTGATTTTATAATGACAGGCCTACTTCACTCACAAAATTAGCCTGCAAGATTTTTTTTTGGTCATGTTCACACTCTGAACACTTGAGTAAAATATTGCAAATATCCTATGACAACCGTGAAATTATCTTATCAGATTTTTTGTTTTGTTTTGTGTGTGTGGTATATAGAACACTGACTTTAAACAAAAACATAGTTCTCACATGCCTGCGGAACTGTTGATTTCTGCTCTAAAATGTACACAAATGCACAAGAAATGAGTGAAATAATGCTGTAAATGACACAATTTCAGTTAGGAAGCGATGAAAATGCGAAATATTAGCCAAAAGGCTTCGCCGGAAATACTACAATCTCAGAGCTTACCACCCGGTCGTGGTTGCTGCATGATGTTTTACATTCGATTGCATCGATTACAACATAATTGGGCCATAGCAATATCCATCGCAGGCGAGGGTGAATTGTATGCAGCTTGTTCTGCGTGCGATTCAACACGACTGCTTGGCGTTCTACATGCCCACTACGGAACGGAGAGGGCACATCAGAATTACAAGTCGGGTACATCGATATTTATCATGTCACACTTTTGATCTAAAAAAAAAAAAAACACTCTCAAACAAACAAACAAACAAACAGACAAACAAACAAAATACAAAACAGATATCCTGGCAAATCGCATCAGCTAGACAAGATTCTTCATAGAGTTTTCTGATAGAGATTGCGAGCAAATTCCAAATGGTGCAAGATGAATATTGAGTCCTTACAAGAATGTTTTAGCTTTACAGGGCCGTTTTATGAAGAGTTAAAATTGATTATACAGTTGATTTCAACTGTAAGTTTATGACAGCCTGTGTGGTACTGAAATTTAAAATCGATTTTATCTTTTGATAAAACGGGGTCCACGAAACCATGAGGATGATTTTCAGACTTTTACATAATGAACAACTATAAATTGGTTATACTGGGTACAGAGTTTCAAAAGTTATAATGATTGGGATGAGGAATAAGAATGTTTCCAAAATGTATAACAAATCACAACGAACGAGGATGATGACATGGTATCCTCATTATGAGAATGCATGAATTGGGGCTCAAGGAAGTCGAACAAAAGAAAAATGTCGAACAAAAGAAATACGCATGCATAATTCTACACAAGTGAACTTGTTAAGCACGTGGATATTGTAATGGTATTACATTACTACATTTCTGAAATATGTGTGGCCTCCTACCTCATCATCCCTGTCCAGTGTAATTTGTTTTGGGTTATTGATTTCTCTGCTCACGGACCACAATAAATTCCACAAATCTGTACATGGAGCTGTTGGTTTATGTACTCCATGATGTCAAATTATGAAAATCGTCTGGAATGCCCCTTTAATTCCACAAATCTACACATGGAGCTCTTGATTTACGTATTCCAGGGTGTCAAATAATTATTATGAAAATCGTCTGGAATGCCCCTTTAACTTTCAACTTCAGTGATCCTAGTAAGAAGCGAGAGGAAACTTGAAAAAACGCCATAAGCATTTTGAAGATTATTGAGGAAAATATGAATGCCATTTTTTTTATGTGCTATTGTCGAATGAAAAGGATATTTGGAGAGAAATTCGACACGTGCTATTCAAATGCCACCGGTGGGTCACAGATAAGATTTCACTGAACTCATGATGGCCCAAAGACCATGATTTCTGCCTTTTCAACAAGATGTTTGCTCATTACTCTGCACTTGGAAGGTTCAGATTTCACAGGTTTATATATTTATGTTCTGTGAAGTTTTTGCTATCAGCAGTGTCACTAACGGTCGTGAATGAATCTAAATTTTTTTCGGTAAAAGGTGCTGCATGTAGTAATGTGCCATTTTGCTGTGCCTTTTATTTATTTCAGATATTCTCCATATAACTATGGAATATGTAACTCCAATCCAAGATTCATTATTGCACATATTGATATGTATTTTTATATTTCATCTTTGAATAAGTACTTTTATAGATTATTTTCAAATACTATAATGATATGTTGAGCTATTTATCAAAGATAAAAGAACAAGGAATTTTCTTTGTGTGTGTTTTTACATTGAATATCAAAGTGTGATACTCTTTAACAGCGCACATGCAAAAGAAACCTTCATAAAAGACTGACAAAACTGAAAACAAAGCAACAAGTCCTCAAAAACGTGATATGTTTCAATTTGTACTGATTTGATTAGCTACGAGTTGTGGTAGAAAATTGTGTTCTGAGAAATGCAAAATTCAAAGCAAAAGTGTCAGACTTTTTATTACATGCTGGATTTTTAACAAGTACAGCTGTATGTTGTATGTCAAAATTGTATTTATGATGAATGTCTTGTGATCTGAGAATATATTTTTGTTTAACATTGTGTTCAAAATGGACAATAAAGATTAAAATGGAAATTGAAATTTCACACACAGACAGACAGACAAACACACATACATACATAAATATGCACACAAATATTCTCAGAAGAATGATAACCAATCAACAGAATAATGAATTTACAAAACAGTTATTTATTGTCTTGTAATCATCATCAATGATCCTCATGGAAGTCTTTATAAACTACAATGACACCTTAAAGAGGAGCATAACACTGTTGCTCATGCCAGTAAATACCTGAAAGATACAAAACACGAGTTGTCAAATCTACAGGACTTTGGTACATCCTCAATAGATACGTTGTCAGGAATGCATGTTAGAATTAGAGAGAGGGCCTGAGATTCATTAGCATGAAAATACTTTGCACACGAAAGGGTCCAAACTCTGATAGTGCCAGGGCCTGAAGTCAGGCCTTTGAAAACTGGCATCCCAGGCGTCATCCTTAAAGAACCACAGACGCACATTTTTTTCAGTGTTTCACAAAATAATTCCTCACATTTTAAAGAATAATGAAGGAAGCCTACGATGCAGCTTCAAAATTTAAACGATTAATTTACTAACATTACTAGCAAATGCAAAGTTGGCTGTACCGCACATTAATAATGTTACATAAAACTGTACTGATGTAGTGCAGGACAAGACTATTTTTGGTAGTTGGTACAGTGCTGCACAAGCATTTCTTTTCTCTATGGCTATTTTGTCTTCTTCTCCTTTTTTTGTAATCTCTCTTCAAGAGAAAAACTGGAAAAAATAGATAGAGGGACGATTTCATCGTGGGAAATTCTCAGCAACAACGATGCTGGTGTAGGATACAATGCCTCATAAAATGCTCCCATAAAAAGACAAAGAGCATCACAGAATTTCTCTTGCAGCTCATAATTTGCATTTCACTGGCATCAAGATTATGTTACATATAATAAATATAATGATAGCATTTACAGATTAGATCTACACCACCTTGCAAACTCCGCCTGTAAGCCTTCACGGAGGCAAGATCACATGATCTCATTCAAAATGCACCACAAACTCTGCAAGGCAGGGTCCTAACTCTGGCCCAGACAACAGGTGTCGATGCAGTTATCTCATTCGATACAAACTTCCAGCCCAGAAGCAGCGGACAAAAGTATTGATGTCTCGCATGGTCGAGTGGAGTATGCCGAGCACAAAAGATAATAAACAAAGGTAAAATCCTTCTGATATGCACAAGTGATTACTTACATCCTCAGAGTAACCTGAGATAGCCAATGTCGATTTCACCTGCTTTGATTTTTCTCTCGCAGAACACTCCCAATTTGTTTCGGACAGAAATTGTCAACTAGAAAGATATCTCAAAGAGAGAGAAAAAATATATACACCTGCTTCAGATCAAGGAGGTTTTATACATGGAGTTCCAACTGGCTGTAATTTATTCAAACAGTTGTCAGATTTCTATCGATGTACAAAAGAATTCCACAGGTGCACTTGTGCCTTTGATGATCGATGTTCCAAGCCGCCGTCTTGCTGAGCAATCTGAAGATTCATTTTAAACGTTATCATAATGTTGGCCATATTTTGCTCATCTATTTATCAAATGAAATGAAATTTCACTTAATAATAAAGCATGTAAGACAAACGTAAATTCCGTTCAGAAATTTGCGCAAAAGTGTAAATCAGAGCTGTATTATGTGAAAATGTTTAAAACTGTACCATCCTGGAAAGCTGGTTTTATTACTTTTCGACTTAATTTCCCCAAATGAAACTAACATGTAATAATCTTCAAGTATAATTCTTCATTGATAGATATATCAGATTAGTGCCCGCGTATGCCCAGTCGAGTAATTTTCATTTTCATTTCAGCATTTTTTCTTCAATTTCTGTTCGCGCATCCTCGTGTCTGTACCACCTAGCTTTTATAAGAAGGGATAGCGAAAAGTAATTACCATCACAAAGACATATCTTCCTTTGAAAGTGGCTGGTGATTATGCAATGAGACACGAGTCAATTGTCTTTGTATCGGCGCGGCAGATCCTGTTTGGGACATGCTTCAAATATTTTTGAGCGGCGGCTTCGAACATAGATCAAAGGGAATAACTCTGTTGTTACTCCATCTCTTCAACCTCCTTGTTCAGATGTAGTAAAACGTTAGATCCTATTTCACACTCTCTTTGAGATATTTTCAACTCATATTTTGGTGTTCAAAACAGATGGAAGGTTCTTTCAAAGGTAAATTGCTCTTGCATGATCAATGAGAGTACATGCAGCTGCAGAATAAAGCATGAGGCAATTTAGTCAGATATTTTTCTGACAAACTGTTATAAGCTACTGAAATCCTTGCATCTGATTGGCTGAGAGCAAATTTGCCCAACCAACTTGTCAGACAAAGCGCTTCATGAAATGCCCCCCTGGTATGTTGTTTGTTAATCTTGGTCACAACTTTTAACCCTTTCATTATATGTATTCTACTCTTTTCAGTACAAATAGCCTATTCCTGGAGCAGTATTGCCCAATTCATTACAATAATTCTACTCTTTCCAGTACTAACAAACACTTACCGGAGTAGTTTTGCCCCCAAAGTTTGCTAGGTACACCATTTCATTGGACCATATAGTTTTGTAGATAGCTCACTACTACCTATAAAATGAGTTTCCCAAATGTGACTTCAAATTGCCAAGATCTGATTTATTATTCCAGAAACAACATGTAATCTTTGACTTCAAGTTAGCATGTTTTCCAAGTGTAAGATGAGACAAATGAAATACCAGGAGAGAAAGATAAGGATAAGGTAGAGAGGCAACGAGGAAGAGAGAAATATGGAGGAAAGAGAGGGGAGATATCCTGCAGACAAGCAGACTACATGCAAGTCATCAGCATCACAAGGTTTTTTTTTCAATGTCAACGTACATCAACTGAAGGATGCAGTAGCATTCACACCTTGGCGTGGATTTGGACAAGTCAGTTGTGTATTTATATTGATTAACTTGCAGGGTAAGGTGATACAGGGATGATACAAACCATATCAGGAAAAACACACATATCACACCTCTGCACCCCACACACATACATACATACAAATAGAAGGGCAACCGTTGGGGGTTCGGTGATTTTCATGAGGAGGTGGCTGCGGGCAGGTTTTCAGTGATTTTTGCGAGGGGTAGCCACAGGCAGATTGGGGGATAAAGGGTAACAAACATTGATGATCTCGCATCTCCAAGGCACTAGGGTATTCTTCCGAGATTGCTCCATCTGAGCAACCTCCATCCACTTAATCTGATGACTCCATTTCTCTGCATCTTATTCTGCAGAAGCTCTAGAAGAGGACGTGCCACGGTGGAGGGGAGGGCAGCAGAGATTGATGGTGCTTCACAGAAATCAGGCCAGACCAATCTGCACGTGTCCATGCGGAGTTTGGAAGAAAATGTTGTGGATCAACAGATGATGGGGGTTGCATCATCCATAGCTAGTGCAGTGTCCTCAGTCCTTCACAAACATCTCAGTATATCAGCCAAGACAGAGAGGGTTGACATCATAAAAGGGTAGCGATCTCCGTCTCAGAGTCATCGCTGTCGACGAGAGCTGCCGAATCCCTGAGGAGGACCATCTCGTCTCCATCATCCCCTTCATCCTCTCCCACATCCCGAGGCTGACCATCGCCTTCCTCGTCTTCCTCATCCCCATTTTCTACCTCGTCTGCCTTCATGCCCAGAGGTTGCCGTTCTCGTTTCCTCGACTTGATCCTGGCGAGCGTTTGGAGATACCGGAGGGTATACTTGTTGTTGTCACATCTGTAAACAAACAAACAACAGGAAAATAAACATGTAAGATGAAACCTGCAACTTTTTCTGAGAAAGTCAATATCAGTATTTCACACATCTGCAGAGTACGGAATTGAGTATTAGCTCATGCTACCACTGATTAATCAAAACCCATAACTCTTTTTCTATGGCTGCAAAAAGAGATGCAGTTTGATGTTCACAGCAGTCAATCAACCTACTGCTTCCTACATGACAAACAAACAAACAAACAAACAAAAATCCCCACTGTGAACATAAAAATCCCATACTGAGTTCTCTAAGTCATTCAACATGTATGACTGTGTCCTGAAAAGAGTCACAGAATCACATCTTCTCTTGATTTTTTTTTTTCTCTACGGCAAGGAGATTTGCCTGAACATTTTACGGTCATGGCATCGAAGAGGAATTGATCCTCCTTGCTCACAACTTGCTGTCACATCCATCTTGCATCTTGGACTCTTTAAAATGCCACGAAACTGCATAAATTCAGGAGTAATCTACAGATGTAGGAGTGATTAATGGGTAATGATGTGATACAAGCAACAAAATAGCAGAGTGAGCTCACATCAGAGCTACAACGTGACAAGCTTACTCATTAGACTTCAGACTACCATCCTGGGAATTAATGCTAAAAAAAGAGACAAAAAAAAAGACAAGGACTTTGCCAACACTGATCAGGTGCGGAGTAAGACTGAATCTTTTCACACAGGCCCTGTCCACCTATGTACACCTTGACAAGTCTATGAGAAGAATCGTAAATTGCCACTGATGGCAATTTGTCCTGCGCTGCGTACGGGCCACTTCCACGAATGTGGGCATGTCAGGGTGGATACGGAGAAATGGGGTCGCATAAATCATGCCTGTCTGCACCAAGCGCTGGCAGTGTTTGATTGCGGGAGAAAAGGGCAAATAAACCGATCGACCTCCTTTGAAAGGGACAAATGCATACAAACACTAACTATTCCAATGTGGGGTGTGTGTGTGTGTAAGTGGTAGAGTGTGAGTGTGTTTGCATGTGTGTGTGTGTGTGTGTGTGTGCGCATGGGGGGGGGGGCAGTGGAGGAGTAGGGAAGAAGGACAAATTTTCCCTGAGGCACCATACTCTGTGGCTGGATGAAGACGAATCGAACCATTCAACATCAAGTGCATCAGCGGAGCAATTTATTTTTCATGGGATTAATGTTGTGGTGGTGACAGGGGGATGCAGTGATACTCTTGGTCCCTTCCTAGCAAAAAAAGAAGAAAAAAAAAGAGAAAAGGGGGGAGATAAATCAGCCACAGTATATGTGACCCGCTACAACAAAATGGTCCTAAAGTCGCGCACGGTCGAAGCCGTGAAAATCGAGTTTGAAGTTAGAGCATCAAAATTGGTCAAAACTTGCGATTTTCTGAATTTGACATATTATTAGAGTCTGACATGTCTTCTATCATCTGTTGAAATTTTGAAGCAAAATGATGAAAGGAAAGACCAAAAAATAGCGTTTTTCTGGGCCATGTTTTTTTTTTTTTTTTTTTTTTTTTTTTTGGCGTTTCAACGAAGCAGAAACTGGTTCGAAAATTTGGATTGAGCGCCACACATAGGCACCGCCCCTAACAACGACCTGAGTGATCTCATTGGTCAGTTTGCTGCTTGCCGCTAACCAAAGCGTGAAGCTCGCACACTGCCCAGTCGACTGGAGCGTGCGGGCGGGTTGCGCTATGCCCAGCCGCTTCTCACATCCTGGTCACTGATTGGTTGGTGAGGAGACCGCCGACGCTGTGTTTGAATGAGCATTTCGGGGGTTGCTAGGGCTTAACTTCTATTGTCCGGAGGTGAATACTGACTTGCGTGTCTCTTGATTGTGATTGCGTCGCAAGGAGAACTTTTAGGGCGCTTTTCTCGAAACAGTGATTTCCCAGACGTCTTGACATGCTCTCTTTTAAACATCGATTTCTCCGCAGCCGATTATTTTTATAAGACGTGTTATATATCAATTTAAAGCAGAAAGATTAGGAAATTGTGTCATGCAATTTTCAAATAATCGACCTCGCCCGACTTTAGGATCATTTTGTTGTAGCGGGTCACATATACTTGTAATGTCATACCATGAAACTTCTTTTTTTGGCAAGTGTCAGGAATGTTCTTTGCATTGTGCAAAAAGGTGTAGTCCAAATGCAGAGGTTTTGTAGCCCCAACAGCAAATGGAGGCTATTTGCTGTTGGGGCAACAAAACCTCTATCTCAATAATGTCAAATGTTCAGGAGAACAAAAAAAAAAACAACAACAACAACAAAAAAACATGGTGGCTGAAGCACCATAACAAATGGGATCACCTTTCCTTTGACATGCCGTGGCGGCATCAGCTTGGGGGTAAGACAGCTAGGTTTTGGACAGGACATCACTTAACTCATTATCTGACAATTAAGCCAAAAAAAGTAAAGTTCACCAAAATTTGAGATACAAGGTTTTGTCACTCCAGTGGCACATGAGTGCCATACTGCTCCAGGGTTCAATGTACAAATTGGGCATTTTTAATGATTTATAACCAAAACAGCAAGACAGTAAAATTGATCCCCTTCACAAATTCTTCTTCTGCACTCCTTTCTTTAAAGGGTGTGTACAGTTCTGGTTGAGGTGAGGATTTAGCTTTTAATGTTTTGCAAGATATTCAGAAACCACTCTGTGAGATGTCTAAGAGCATGCAATTCTAAGGGGTATCAAAAGTTTACTTGATGAAAATCGGTTTTGAAAAACAAGGTGAAACAAAGATATCGTAATAAAAGGCGTGGCCTGTCGCCTTTTATTATTATCACTTTTTTGGATATCTCGGCCATTTGAAAACTAATTTGTATCAAATAAAATCCTTCTCAAAATTACATGCTCTTTCATATTTCATAAGAGGTTTCTCATTATCTTACTTAGGAATGTTCAAAACATGAATCCCCACCTCAACAAGTTCTGTACAACCCCTTTAAGCCTCTCACATTTGCCAATCTGTCCATCTGCATACATGTGATTGTGCATCGCTAAATCAACAAAAAGCTGAACCCTTTGATTTACGCGAGGACTCAAAAAAGGTGAAAGGGGTCAACCAAGTCAATCTTAAGTTTTTCATATTCTTCATCAACATTATGTTTAAGTTTGGGATCATAAAATGAATGGGAAAGTGTGTTTTCAAAAGTTTTTCTACAAACCTTTTTTGTAGAGTAGTGTAATCAGGTATGTCTAAGAGGCCCTTCTTCATTTTTTGAAAATTCTTTGCACACTCTTCCCTTTCAACTCCAGTAACTTTTGAAAAGATAATGCTACTGCATTGAAAGTTGGCACTAATCATGGAAAAATGTGTTAATAATGAATGCTCAATTTCAGCTTAATCTGATAATCCCTTCATTGTTATTAATCTGATAATCCCTTCATTGTTGTTAATCTGATAATCCCTTCATTGTTGTTGCTACTGTGGTTTACATCCTGCTTTTTGTCTCATTCACTGCACAGCTACCGCTGCTGTGTAAAGATCAAGTGCTTGAGTAGACCCTATACTTCAGAGCCTCTTTTCTCAGTTCATACTATGTGGGCTTTCTTTCCACTATTTAGGTAGGTCAGGAGAGTCCATTCCAATTGAGTTATACATAATTTTAAAGCTTAGAGTCTGCGGTTTCAGAATCTGCCCTTAGCTAGAAACCCATGTCTTGCGACTTTTTGTTGGTTTTGTAATCCAGGGTCACAGATGTATGTCTGTGTGTCTGTCTGCCTGTGTGTCTGTCTCTCTCTTTCATGTGGTTAAGATCTAGGTTAGATGTGAAATCCTCCTGCTGTTTTGAACGTATCCAAACCGTATCAGAATGTATCAAAATATCGGAATCTTATCAGAATAGAAGACATCACTTCCCGTCACAATTCCTTGCCTGCAATGTATCTTGTCTTTGCTCAAATCATGGACTCCATTCCGGTCTGTCCCCTAGAGAGGAAATTAATCAGTTCAGACTGTCTCCAGCATCATGCACAACATATGACTCACAAAATTTGTTCATTCTCTTGACACTCAAAAGTTTTTTTTTCCCCTTAATCTATCTCTTTCTATTTTTCCATCTCCCAATCCTCTGAATACTTTTGTCAGAAAGAGACATAAAACCCATCCCAACATCCACAGCCTCTTGAAATCTGGAATAGGGGGAAAAAAAAAAGTCTTCCGTTTCGCTTAATCAAATTAAGAGCCAAGTGCAGGACCTGCTATGAAAGTCTCAACCATGATTACTCCAACACTTCAATCTGCCGATGACCCTTTGGCACAGGGGGCGTTTTCTAATCACTGTTGCAATGGAGAAAGTCCGCGGGTCTCCATCCCCTCCGTCGCAGCGTAATCCAATGTGAGGGCCCACGAACCGAGGCGACGCACTAACGAGGAATTAATGGAGACAGATTAGCGGCGCAAAGAGGCCGTGACAGGTGAGATTAAAATCTAGATGACAAACAGCGGCACCTGATGTTGTTATGCAACAACGACGGCATGAAAACACAGCTTGATGGTTTGGAAACAGTAATTGGAATGTCATCAGTAACAGCACTCTTATGTTGCTTCTTTTTTTTTTAGGGAGGCTGCATTCTGCACTACAACAGCTGATAGCATCAACCTTCGACTGACTTTAGTGTCCTCTCTTTTTCTTGATAAAAAGGACTTCTTATGTGAATCCTTGCTGGTAATCAGAAAGGGCAAATAGTCGTAAAGATGACTGATATAACTTTAAATGAATGTTGGAGCACTGTGTCAAAGTAGATCAAACTTTGGAACCTAGAGTCTGGACTCAACTGAGGCTGTTTGACCTTCATGTTACCAACGACAAGTGATTCATGTGTGGCGGTGATTAAAACTCGGGCACAATTCCTGGAAAACCTTTGCATTCTCTTTTACTAAGACTCAACATTCAGGCTAGTTTACCTTGCAGAAAGATAATTACAAGCAACTGACTGCATTCTGACATGCATGTATCTCATTCCAACACACACACACACACACACACACACACCAGACAAGAACACAATATTTGAATCACTGCTACACCTTTTTTCTTATCAAAATGTTCAAGTGAAATAATGCTCGACAATAATCTGGTCTGACAAATTAAAGGCACTTTTCAGTATGCTGCAATTTACAAAAAAGAAAAAAAAAAGAAAGAAAAACCTGTGCTGCATGGTTCTAAATGCTACTATGTAAGGATGAAGCTGCCTGTTGTTGCACTTTTTGGTGGGCATACAAGTCTGTAGAATGCCAACAACAGAAAAAAAAAAAGAAAAAAGGCTGAGTGGAGTGTGGGTTTCATTTGATTTGATGGACCAAATAGGGGTTTATTTGGTCTCATTTAATGACGGATTAGGGTTAAGATTTGATTACACATGTCTCCCTGTATTCATGACCTTACCATGAGTCTGACATTTATGTGGACTGCCCACACTCGCATAAAGGAGGATAAGAATCATGTGTGGACATGTGCGTGTATGTGTTAGTGTGTATAACCTGTAACCATGGGAACTCAAGAAAATTCTGGCAGACACAAAGTTCATACAGCTAACCTACTTTTTTTGATGTCTACAGATTCAGACTTCAAAATGATGTTGAAAAAAACAACAAGAAAAGAACCACAAGCAAGCATCACACATCTGACTACCAATGTTGTATGAACCATATAAGTTAAAAGCCTTTGCAGGATATCCTTCCTAGCTGGGAGCAATTTTGTCTCACGTCTTTGGATGATGCACGATTGTGAAGATGTGGAAGCACTTTAATGCCTTTTCAATTTCCCCTCCCACTCGTAAACTCATACATACTGACTCATGCCCAAACCACTGAAAGTCACAATTATGCAAAATTTCTTCAAATACACGCAAGAGGCACGCATATAGTTTCAAGTACAAGCATCAAACGGTAAAAAGATAACAGAGAGACAGTCATGGAAACATACTTTACTTTTTCAAGTCAAAGGTCATGTCCTACAATAAGATGGTCCTTAATGTAATCCTGATTGATTTTCAGTGTATGTGGAACAGCAGAGCCCTTATATTTTTTCCAGAGTTGCTCACTGCGAAAGACTACAGCAACCACTTGATGCCAATGATGTATTGTGCATGAATCCATCAACGTTCAAATTCATCACAGAGATACAGAGACATCTTGAATCCCCCAAACACCCGTTGCTCCAAACCTCCATCCTACCCTTCACCACTTCCCAAACCCTCACCCCTCTACCCAAACCCTCACCCCAACCAAAGTGACTCATTACACCATATCAAGCACAGCGATGCATCAAGATGTCTTCATCTCCCTCCACCTGCCAAATGTGCTCCTAGACTCCTCTTCGAGCCGAAAACCCACCGGTACACTCGAGACGCATCCTCATCTCCGCTTCCCTTTAAGAGAAATAACAGCAACCACAAAACAAAACATGCCACTACATTAATTCCCACCGGCTGAGATCTATCGCAGTCTCTAACCCCCGCTCTGCTCCCGCCGAGAAAAAACAGAAAAAGAAAAAGAAAGAAAAGCTGGATGAAATCAAATCTTGTCGGCGCAAGCCTGGCATTTGCAGAGAAGAAGCTGATGAAATGAAAACTTTCCCGGTCCCGGCTAAATTCCCAAGCAGTTAAAGCCGAGCTCTCCAGCCATGAGTGCCTGACGAGTGGGGAAAGCCTGGGAGAGGATTCAGACACACTTGTGGATGGTCCCACGGGGAAAAGGTTTTGAAGGCAGGGATGCACCTTGAAATGAAAGGTGGTATGTTTGAACAAGAGCAGTTTCACATTGGATTTAAAACTTGTTTTTAATCACGTTGCTGCAATGTCATACATATTGAAGTAACGCTGTGCGCAGACACTGCATTGAGGCTCCTTGCCTACAGCAAACTGCTGATGTTCCACGTACAAGCTGCGCATCAAACTCCATGCCCTGTCATTGATTAATCACACAGCTCCAGAAGAACATGCTCACAAGAGTACATGTGTACATAATTATACACACTATACACATCTATCTAAAGAATGGGCAGTCTATCAGCGGAAGCAAGTGAAGATTAAGCTAATCTAAACCAATTCCTCAGATGTGTTTTAAAGGAAACCAAAGCCCAATTATAATGTGGATTGAGTGAAAGCAGCAAAATTAGTAGAATGCATCACTGAAAGTTTGAGGAAAATTGGACAATCACTTAAAAAGTTATGATAGAAGAGCATAATACAAGAGCACCTGACTTACCTCTTTCAGACAGCAAGGGAAATGATATTACCCTCAACATGTCAGTGACAAAAGCATGCAAATTAAATCTGTTCGACTGGACTTACATGTGAAAATCACAGAGAGAATGGTTTCGTGACTCATCTATGTCACTTCTTGAGCTCTGTCATTCTCTCCATGATTTTCACAAGTAAGTGCAGTTGAACAGATTTAATTTGCACGCTTTTAGCATACTACGTGGAGGAATCTAAATCTACAGCGATATGTCAGTGACAAGTTGATGGAATGTGTACTTTTCATGAAGAAATGTCATGGAATTCTCTTATTTGCTTAAAATGTTGTCCAGAATGACATCATGAAGTGTGGTAATCTCCTTATCCAGCAGAAAAATACTAAAATAAAAAAAATCATAACTTTTAAATGGACTCTCCAATCTTTCTCAAACTTTCACTGATGTGTTCTACTAATACTGCCGCCTTCACTATATCCAAACTTACATTTGGGTTGTGGTTTCCTTTAAAGGCCAAACCATTCAGATACTAGTAAAAAACATGCTCCAACAATCAAGCAAACCTTAATTGGCAAACACATTAAGATCAAGACAGGTCAAATTCGATTTGAGAAGCATCTCTGAGGAACGAGACTATTCAACACGAAACACACTTCTGAACTGGTTTACATACAAGCGCTGTAATCAGTCTGAAAGGTTCAAAGCATTTTACTAGGATGTCCCTTGAAATGGCAGGTGGTATAATGAATAGAGACAATAGACGGGGCTAGGATGAGGATCTATTTCCTCGTTCAACAAGGGTCTGCTCCCTAAAAAAAGACAAGGAGGGATGAGAAAAAGTGGAACAAGAATGCAATGTAGAGAAGCAACAGGTTCAAGCGATGGCAATAAATGGGTCTATTCTCTTTAAGGTGGTTTTAATAAGGCTTTTAATGGCATTTTTATCTCCTTTGGGAAACCATTTCATATTTAGCATCCAGCTAATCTTGCAATCTTAGCATGGTGTTAAACTACTGAAAGATTTACTGCAACATTTAACTTCAAGACATTGCAATTGCATCAGAAGGTGAGAAAAGAAGATGGCAACTAAGAGAGATAGATAGTACAGAAGAGGAGAGAGAGATGACATATAAGGATAGGAGGAAAGAGAAACAAACAAGTTATTGATGGAATGGCAAATGTTGAAAAAGAGAATGTAAGGCACAAGAATGCACAGACTATTGCAAACAAGATGATACAAAGACAAAAAGATAAACACTGATTATCATCACTCTTTTTCCTTTCTGCAGGATAATGCCAAAATCTGGTAATTTGAGGAGGAGGAGGAGGAGAAGGAAAGGAGGAGGAGGAGAAGGAGGAGGAGGAGGAGGAGGAGGAAGAGGAGGAGGAGAAGAAGGAGAAAGAGGAGGAGGAGGAGGAGGAGGAGAAGGAGGAATTACAAGAGGAGCTGCTCTTAGAGATGCATCTGTTTGCCAACAATGGCACAAGGAGATTGCGTTTCATCGATTAGTACTGCACCCTAGACAGCTTCTTAAGCTTTCAAGATGGAGGAGACAGCTCTCTAGCAAAGATGAAGGGCCAGCCGGCTGGCCTACCTTTTCGACAGGTTGCTTGAGGCGGGCCAGAGTCGGAAAAGTGTGTGTGTGTTTGTGTGTGTGTGTGTGACAGAGTGGGGGAGGGGGGTGAAGTGGAGGACCAGAGAATGGCCAAGCTGTTTTACGATGATAACGTAAAGTGTTTATACACAAATCCTAAAATAGACCAGTTTGCTATCAACAATCTCAAATTGCATGCACACCTTAAAAACAAAGACTTGTCCTGACAACCACTATGTGTACAGGTGGGTGAAATAAGTAGTCACTGGGTCCTGAACAGAGGAAATGCATCCATAGATTTAAATACACTCACAAACTGGCCCATTGCCTCCACTGTGAATGTGCATTCAACTTATCATGTCTGGCTCCATTTCACTCACGTGAACACTGGATGCTTGCTGTCTTGTCATTGCACAGAAGTAAACAGATAGCGAGACCCTTTGCACTAAAGGTGCCTTCCTCTGTTTTACTTCTCTAAACACAGAATGGTATCTATCATCATCCTCATCCACTGTAAGATATCAAGAAAATTATCATATGGAATCACACAAAACCAATTCATCAAGAACTGATGATCACTCTAAGACAAGGATATTCTTATTCCCAAGGTCGGATAATCTATGGTGCTTGGGGTCAGGGAGAGTGGTGACAGGAGTAAAAAACAAACCCATAGAAATGACAACATTTCGTTGAAGAAATGACGGATTTCGTAACGAAATAGGCCTTGTGACACTTGGCGCTCCATACAAATTGTCCATGGTTTAAACTATGGTTTCAATTGTACCAACTTCGTGAATTCGGACTATGCAGTTGATCAATCGTCATACTTTAGAGACAACATTGTCCACTTTTCTTCCGTAATTGGCTTTGAATTTCCAGGAAACCGTCAGATATGATCCATCCTAACATTTCTCATAGCCAAAACAAATTGTATTGACATAGTACAGATAAGAATGGTAAATTGAAGATCCTGAATGCCGACATTCCAAGTTTGTGAACGCTGTACTATGTGGTCAGTGTCACCACGTACATTCAATATACTGAATTCTTGCTCTAGCTCGGCTATGTACAGGTGAGCTGTCCAGTTTCATTCCAGCTACTAAAAGTGACGTGTACCCGACCATGAGAATACCTGTTAAAATGAACGTGCATAAATTACGGCAAACTCAATGATTTTGTGCAGATAATCTGAACCTTCAGCACCAACCACATCCAACCATCCCCACCCAAACTCTTCAAGTGAAACAACTTGAAAATCAGCAGAGTCATGAATAGGAGGCCCTTTGGAAGTGGAACACCCAATCTACGATGCACAGATGACAGATACTATAGAACAGCTAAGCTCACCAGGCTTAGTCGTTGCTTGATTTAGAAATTGCACATGGTAGAATCAAAGATACCAGTACATGAGCATCCGTTTCACTCAATTATTAAGGATGCTTTACAAAGATGAAATTGCCCAAACTCTAGCTAAGATACCAGAACATGAGCATCCGTTTCACTCAATTATTAAGGATGCTTTACAAAGATGAAATTGCTCGAACTCCAGCTAAATTTGCTCATCGTAGTGCCCTGTTTCTCTCTCCCTCCCTCAATATCTCTCTTTCATCCTCTCACTCTTTCTGCCTATCTCTATATATACATTCACAAATAACAATTCAACAACAGTAAGAATTGTTCTGTAACCCTAGCTCACCAGAGTGTGCCAGTCTAGCTAATAGAAAAAGAGGGAAGCCCGGTGGGGAATTGCCGCCCGTGCACCGAGACGCTATAACGTGACGGATCGAGCGCGCGAGATCTGGGTCGGAGCGTATTGCCTCCCAACAATTACCCCAGAAACATGCATCGCTGCAAAAACTCCAGCCCCCCCCCCCCCCAATATGACCACGCAGAAGGCCTCAATGACTTTGCTAATAATCACATGATCCCGGCAGGCGGGAAACTGTGGCTATATCAAAACCATGGATGGAGAGAAGGTTGAAGAATAGACGGATCGAGGGAAGGTACAGAATGCAAAGATGAAGAATGAAAAACAGAAGAAGAGAAGACTGGTAGTAGTATGAGACAGAGAATCGTAATAACACTGTATAGCAAAGCAAACAGTTCCACAGTCTCACGCGAGCATGTGCCTGGAGTTTGCTCCATGAGTTTTCTCTGAAAAGTTATTACTCAAACTCGACAGACGAGCCCATTTAAAACTAAAAGTTACAAAAGACATGAAAAACTAAACAACGGCTATAAGCTGATCTAGAACGTGCAATTTCAAATTGCTCATGTCACTAGCACTTATATAATAGTGATGGTTTTCTCAGGCGATCATCAGGCCAGCATGCTGACAGCTCAAAAAAGTCTATTTGTACTCAACAAACAACACATCAACTGTTCTAGAAGGTTTTTTTTCATCAATTATAACCAACTTTATTTACAACAGCAATCTCTTGCCGGGGAGGAGAGTTAAAAGTGCTCTGAAAGGAATTCACAGTATTTGTAGGTCTGAGGGGATTGCTAATGAAGAGTAACATAATAAGGGAATTATTTTATTATTTAAGGAAAACACAAAACAGTGGGAGGCTTGAGAGAATGGGACATCAATATCCATCTAATTTGCATAGATGGCTGCAACCAAAATCACTGTTCCATCCATTTGATATTTCATCTCTTCATATACTGACGTCTGATTCTAATGGAATGACTACCATCCTGTTCCTTTGATTCTACTCTAATCATCACAGTCCATGGTGGGGAATTGTACTTGAAGAAATAAAGTAAAGGTATCAAAACTGATAGAAGTTTGAGTAAGATATGTCTTTATATGATTACTCCATGTAATCACTGCAACTCTGGTTCTAGGTATTCATTAAAAAAAAAGTAGTTGTGATTCCGCTCCAGACACCTCAGCAATAGTACACCCATCCTTTTTGAACAAAATTCATTCAATGATGACCAGTCCTTCTCTCTTACTTCGTCCCGTTTGTTGATAATGGAAATTTGGATGTTACCCCAGCAACAGACGACAACATGAGCAAGAAAGCTATGTGAGGCACATGCTGAAAGTTGCATTACAATTAGAGTGGAACTCCTACGCAATCATTGAACTCACCTTGATGTAATTTTTCTAGATGTGTATCTTTGAACATCCATATGAATGCGTCCCAAAAATATATGCACATAACGTTTTCGCACTCGTGCTGTGGACCATAAAATCTCCCTAATATTTCTTTGCTGTGAAATATCTCACTGTCACAGTAGATGATCAGACATTCGAAAGTCACAAATCTGTTGTCACTGGTCACATTCCCTCAAATTTTCACAAATATTTTTTTTGTTATCTTTTTTTCAATACTTCAAAGAGAAGACATTTTCCTTTATACAGAAAACACTTGCTAGTTGCATTCCTTGGTAACATTGTCATTCACACCAAACAATTTTAAACTAATTGAATTTCCTGCGAAACAAGAAAGGGGCAATCAAGTTTCGAAGAAACAGGGTCAATTTGCCAATCAAGGGCACTGAAAATCGAGTGGCGTTTAAAACGTCGCCAAATTTCTGGCGAGTAGGGCAAATGGTCCTCGAGAAATTGATCCCGCGTCGCTCGACGTCAATGAAGAGAAAGTAGTGGAGGGGTCAGTAAATTGGATGCACTTTGGCCTGTATGCTAATCGCTTCTGGTGTGTGTGTATATATGTGGGGGGGGGGGGGAATGAGGATGGAGAAGGGGGGACAGAGGCCCCCTAAAGAGTGCAAGGATGAAGTACTGAAAGCTCTCTGATAGTGAAGGAGGAGTTGGGATGAGGGGATGGCAAGATAATGGATAGAGCTTTCTGGAGCTAATGGATGAGCAACACAAAACTAGACAAGCCGGGCAGAAAAAAAAATGCAGTTGACCCTCCCTCTCCTCCCCCCCCCCCCCCAAAAAAAAAAAAAAAGAAAAAGAAAAAGAGAGGAACACACAAAAATCAAATCTAACGCCCTCTGGCTATACTTACTGACGAGCCTATTAGCCTCTGCCCCATTACTACGTACCACTTCAAGCAATTTCGTGCCTGCCTGGTTTTGTTCCATCTCAATTCTTGCCATCTTTCGAGAAGTAATCAATCACACCACTGGCTGCCAACAATCAATTTCCCATTCTCAAGAAAATTATTGGAGAGGTTCAGAATTGTTTCAGATTTTCAATGGTGCCTTGTGTCGTTGGAGTGAAAGAACTTGACTCAATTATCACTTGCTTCAAATTGTAGTTGATCTGGATTTTTGAGCCACCAATCAATAATGTCAGGCTTCACAAGGGGCAGTTGCTCTGAAACCCCCCCGAGTTTCTGGGTCAAATTTTCACAGGCAATTGTAGTAAAATAATAATGAGTATTAAAGAATTAAGTGATCAAAAACTATGTCCTGAAATTCAAATACTGTTCACATATACCAATAGAGGGATGGTATAGTTTTGGTTGAGATAGGGCTTCAGGTTTCTAACCTTTTTTTTTGGTGAGATAATGTGAAACCTCTTATGAAATAACAAGGGGCATACAATTCCAAGAGGAATTCAAAGTTTATGTGATGAAAATTGGTTTTGAAATGGTTGAGATATCACAATATATATATATAACAAATACAATCCTTCCTACAAAATGACTGCCAAGTAGAGAGGAGACTTTTCCAAAACTACACAGGGGCACTGAAATTTCACTATGCTGAAAGTGTTGTAAATCTGAGACTCTGAACTACAATTTGATAGAGCAACGACAGATGAACAAAACAACAAAACAGCAATGTGCTACAAGCAAAGTGGATTGTTCAGTCTGCATAAAGTAAGCAGTGGATTGGATTTTGCTGTAATTTTATTTTGTATCCATTGCTTGAACACATATTTACTTGTATGTTTCAAATAGCTATTATGTCCAATGTAGGTTTAATACTGGCTAGTCATATACAGTTGTAAATGGAAGAGAACAAATCAATTTAATACCCAACTTTGGGGGCAAAGTGCAAATACTTCACCAACAAAAAAAGAGAGAGAACAATCAGATTAAAGAAAAAGACACTTGCTTTCATTTTAACATCAATTAGCTCTGGAACAGTATGATGGATTCATACATATGGCAATATTATCCTTATATCAAGGATACCACCTACTCAAAATTAAATTAATTACGTGTCGTCTCCTTTTTTTTTTTCTTCGAAGTAAGATTTAATGGACACATACTCATTTGAATTTGTCCTCTAACCCCAAAGATAAGATCATCAAACCTTAAGATATGGACAGTTGGTTTATAATTTAAATCATCTTAACATCATCACACTATTCTGTCAGGAGGGGCTAAAAAAGCAAACAAAGTTAACAACAGATAAGGATCCACAAATTTGTCAGCATAGAAGCAGGAAGGGCATGATCAGTTATCTAAAGCTCTAACACCCTTTTGCTTCTGAGATGACAACTTCTTATGCAGTCTCAGTCATGTGGGGGGGGGGGATGCCTCTTCATGCATGTAAGACAGGCTACATGGACAGCCACAGCTTCGTCGTTGCTGTTGTTATTTTCTTGCTTTTACAGCTCCTGCAGTGATACTAAAAGGGTGTTTATCCTTTCATCAGATGCTTAGACTTAAAAGGATTGTCACTGGACAAAAACAACGCTTCACTTCGGTGATGCTCTGAATGCCTCACGCACATTTCTATCAAATTTACTGAGATGCTGACCAGACACTTTGAAGGAAGTTGGAGCTTCCTTATTTTTCTTAATGAACCCAGTGTTCCCTGTAACTGGAGACTGAGAGCCGTTTAAGTTTCCGTCACAACAGAGCCATTATATCGCCCACGGCTAATTGCAATTCTGAGAATCTGCCCACGAGAATTAGTCTCAAGTAACGGCGACTCAGACTGGAACGCATATCACAAGCACATTTATTGGTATTCAATCTTTCTGCAGCCATGTGGAACAGTCTCTTCCCTCCATTTGTTGTTGTTGTTGTAAGTTTAATGTCTGCTACTGTTCCCTTGTATTAGACTGATGAGGCTGATGAGGCAGATGTGTGGATAAAAGAACTACTGCCGCTCATGTTAAAGTGACCAATACCCTGAGTATTATGTTTGCTATATTTGTAGAATATACTTGAGACATGCCCTCTGCCAAAGAAATAATTTTTGTCATTCCAATTTTTATTTCTTGGTGTCTAAATGTAACTATTAAAGAGTAAACAAAAACAAAAACAACTTGAAATAGACTAGTCAATCAGCCAATTCCTTCAATTGAACAATCGCGCTATTGATATTTTTTCCTAAAACGTCTTCAGTGATAGTGATACGCAATGGGTGTGCATGATCAGCTAACTGATCAACATGGAATCTCTATATTATTCATAAAAACGTGTGCGCACAGGTAGAACCTGCACACATCAGTACCGGCGCTTACGGAGCAAAACTTAAACATGGAGCACAAGTGCCAAATTGTTATAGAGATATGATCTGATTTATTGAAATATGTATACTTTCAGGGGCTATCACAGGTGAATTATGGCTGGTTTTGTGTGTGTGTGTGTTCCAGCTGTACACATATCTGATTTGCTGGGTATTGGTACACCTTAAAGACCCGGGTCATGATGTAAAAGACAGTGATGATTATGTATGTATTTCAACACACCAGTTGAATTATGATACATTTGCTCTGGCAATTCTTATCACTAAAATGAAAAATATTCACTGAACAAAAAGATATAAAACAATTAGTATGTGGTTCACTTCATTTCATTTAAATAACAACCATCAACAAGAAATGATGACACTTTTGGTGGTCCCAAAGTGATCAAAAGGATGTGATCACGGTGTCAAGTACATCAAATGATCTTTACCATATTGGTCTGAAAAAGAAAATGTGCATATATTACGGCTCAGAGATATGATTAACAAATTGCTTTTTTTTTTAAAGTAATGTTTGAGCAGATTTTTTTTTTTAGCTAATGTTATTGCGACAACGAAATACTCTGAGAGAAATTTGGTTGGAAGTCCGAGAGCCTGCTTGTCAAAGTGAAATTTGCAGTAAAATGGTTTATTGTGGGTAGATACTGTCTTAGAGTTGTTCTAAAAGACTCCTTGTACATTACACACACAAAAAAATTCTCTCATACTGTAGATGAGTAAAAATATCATATAGACACATTTTTATCAAATCATGAAGACCTGATTAAGACCAAGTGCTCACAAAAATATGGCAAGTACTACCCAATCAAGTAAATGGGATCAGTTTGCAATAAACTAAGTTTATCAAAATATCACTCTCTTAGTACTTGGTAATCACTATACCAGCAATTTTGTTCATGTACAACTTAATTTTTGCAGTGACATCTTCTGAATGGCCATAGTGAGGCAGAAAGGGAAACCTTTGTAATATATTCGTATATATGTTTTGAATGTATTTCTGGGAATTCCCCCGAAGCCAGAACCATACACAGGCTCCAAATGACATCATTTGACATACTGTGAAGCCATTGACGTAAAGGAGAATTTCAGAGAAAGTGACAAAATGTTTGACAATGTTTCAAATGAGTGAAGGGTGAGCCTTGAAAAAAAAAGAAGAAGCAAAAAACAGGAGGAAAAAGTCACTCACGCACAATAATGTTTGGAGAGTGAATCACCAGTGTTTTCATTTGACGGAGACTGAGTGGGATCCGAGTATTTGCTGACAGGACGGAACCCTCTTGCATGGAAGAGGTAATCGACGTTCAGAAAGGCTTGTGTCTCTTGAGGCACTTGGCTCATACATACAATCACGCTAGAAAAAACAAAACAATGTTAAGTAATAGTCTGTCTTGCCAATACCCACATTGTCGACCACGCATGACACCTACTGGTGATAGAGACCGTGAATATCATGTTCCGCCAGTCTGACTTAAAGCCTGCTTTGCATTGAGCATTTTTTTTAAGGTAAACCGCGGTCACAAAGTCAGATGATGACAATGAAGATTACTCCACAGGGTTTCTACACCACAGGAAGTGAATCCATCTCTCTATACTTCAAGGTAACTCGGTGATTTATTGCCGAGACTGCAAGGTTGCGTTGAGGAAAATCATCAATTACTCTCTAGGGCATGCACACTTTACACAGGGACAGGGGGGATGGAAAAAGAAATGAGTACGAAGAAAATAGGCCAAGAGCTGGTGGGTAGGGGAAGGGGGAGAATCCTTGGCGATAATTGGCCCATGCTTTACCCACGACGATTCATCATTTATCCTCTCTAATTTCATGCCAACAGTGGCAGCCCAAACAATTCAAGGCCAGAATTGTCTCCTCTAGAAATACCGAATGTCAGCAAAGTAAACGCACCCATCCTTCTCCCTACGTTGCCCTCCATCTCTTTTTTTGTCCATTCACTCTTCTTACTCCATCTCTCCTCCTTTATATTTCTATGCCTCTTCATCTCTTCCCCGTATATCCCTCCCCAAAATCTCTCTCCCTTATTATGTTCACCCCCACCGAACCAGAAGTCTTAAGTTGCAACCATCTTTTCCCCTGTATGCCTCCTTTTGTATGTCTCTACCTTTATGTGTCTTTCTCTAATATATGTCTCTCTCCTGTCTTTCTCCCTGTAATATCTCTCCCCCAAATATCTCTCCTCCATATGTCTCCTTCCCATATATCTCCCCATGTCTCTCCCTTATATCTCTCTCCCCTTATATATCTCTCTTCCATATGTCTCTTCTTGTCCCTTCCCTATATGTCTCCCCCTCACCTATGACATTCTCTTATATGTCTCCCAATGTCTGTTTTCTCTCCTATTTTCCCTTTTATATCTCCCCCAATGTGTTTATCCCCCATATTTCTCTCTCATATGTCACTACCCTGTCTCTCTCCTTTATAACTGTTCCACCCCACCACCCCCCATCTCTCTCTATCCTATGTCTTTCCCTTCTGTGTCACTTCTCTGTCTCTCTCCCTATATGTCTCCCCTATGTCTCCTTCTATGTCTCTCCCCCATTCTTAAACCATATCTTGTTATAACCATCTCTTCCATAATCCATTTAATGCTGTTTTCCTAATCTGAAACACAAGAGCAGCTAAATTGCCTTTCTATTATATCTGCCAGGTTCAATTTCCTATGGTAGGAAAAAAAAACACAAGAAACCCAGACAAACAAAAAAACCAGAACAAATAGGGCTGGATTCCTTCAGATCGCCTTGAGTGTTTCGGACCCCTGCAAAACATACCTCAAGTGGAGCCTCAATCCTGTTGCTACAGAAACAGCAACCACAACATGGCCTGAAAATGAGTCCACTTTTTCCATACAGTCCCCAGCTATAATGACAGAGGTGGGGTGTTGCTATAGATTTGGCTTTGTCCAATAATTCTAGTTGCATTCCAGATAGCCATCCCATAGCTGATTAAATCTTCATTTTTTTTTATTAATAAGGCTGACCTTTTAAAACTCACTTTTCCATCTCAAGCAACAAGTCCTCAATCTTACAAATGGATTAAAACCATTCGTTCACTTACGAGAACTTCCCCAAGTCAGTTAAGTTTTTATATTCACTGTTTGAATAGTAACCCTCCTGCACCCAACTAAAAAGAAAAAAAAATGTTTAAGCTCAAAAATTAGTAAATTTCATAGATTTAGTTTTTCCTATCACACATCCTACAGCTTCGCTGATTAAAAACACAGAGAGCGTGCCCAATTTTCTTGCTGTTTTCACTGACTGATCCAGTTATCTTTTGTTGCCGACTGACTAAATATAGAAGAATTACTTTGCCGAAATGTTGTTTTTCAAAGAGTTTGACATTAAAGCATCATGTCACTTTACCCTTCTCTAAATAGCTCAATCAAAAATTCCTTAGCTGCAAAGACTTTAACTCTTTAGGAAAAAGAAGAGTCTTAATTTTTCATCACTGATGTTTTGGTATAGGTGTGATTACATTTATACAAGAAGTGATTTCATTGCCCCATGGGCATACTTCCTATCACGAAAACACCATGATGATCTCCAAAACTAGAAATGTCGCTACAGCGACTGGTTATATCCCCGCCAAACAACATTTCATAAGCTTTGGTCAAAACAACATTTCATAAGCTTTGGTCAAAAAACTGAGGAAGTAGTTAAATCCGCAAGATCTTTCCTTGATCTTATGCCATTAATATGCCGTTACCATGGCAACGTACTTTCGGGTACTGTCGAAAAATGCGTCCTGCACATCTACAACCAAAGGCACACATCTGTACCAAGTTTCATGGAAATTGGGCAAAAACTGAGGAAGTAGTTTGCAACACAAAATTTTCCATCATTTTGGCTCATAATATGTGAGCTGTTACCATGGCAACATACTTTTTGTCACTGTCAAGAAATGTGTCATGCTGACCTATATCCTAAGACAAACATTCAATATGAATTCCATGAGAATTGGAAGAACACTGATGAAGCAGTTTTGCCATGAAGCATTTTGCCCTATATTTTACCAATAACATGCCGTTACCATGGCAACGCACTTTTTGCCACTGCGGAAATATGTGTCTTGCACATTAACATATTCAGATGAACATCTGTACCTAATTTCATAAAAATTGATCAAAAACTGTGGGAGGAGTTCGCGACGCAAGATTTGTACCCATTTTTGCCCATAATATGCCGTTACCATGGCAACGTACTTTTGGGTACTGTCAAAAAATACGTCTTGCACATCTAAAACCCAAGGCACACATCTGTGCCAAGTTTTATGGGAATCGGTTGAAAACTGAGGAAGAAGTTCGCGACGCAAGATTTGCAACGGACCGACCGCCCGACCGTCCGCTGATTCCTATATACCCCTTCAAACTTCGTTTGGCGGGGGTATAAAAACAGTTCAACCTGTTCTGAATGGAGTTTTGTCCTGTTTTTGGATGCAGCCTTCATTCATCTGGTTCGTGTGGCTGTTTGTTTCATCTTTTTCCCTACAGCCACCATTAGTCAAATTATGTTTTGTTTTACAATTTGATTGCTAAGCCACGGGATGACATTTAAATCCTTGACTGTGTGAAAGATTTTCATCTTATATCTCATGACAATAATAAAAATATACTGACAGCAAGACTTCTATTTTTTTTCATACATAAGTATGAATATAAAACTATGTACTAAGGCTACTTATAGTGAAGATCTTGGGAAGATATGAAGTTGTTATTGTATGTGCACATACATGTATGTGCACATGGTGAATATACACACCATTTTATATAGAACACACACATTTAATCACATCCTCAAGCAAAAAGCAACAGCAACCTTGAGCAGATAAACACTAGTCTGGTATCAAGGCTGTCTTGTAGATTCCATGAAAACATTCATCATGAACCAAATCAGTTGGATTAAGAGCATTTATTAAATCATTTTCATTAAAAAAAAAGCATGATTCTGTGAAGCTAATACAGTAGAAGCAGTCAGCCAATTCCTCTTGTATTGGTGCAAGTGTAAGTAGCTATGTTATGTACAATGGAGGTGCACTATCGATTTATGTACTGCAAGATGTACAACTACATAAATCATCTGGAATGTCCCTTTAAAGATGATGAAAGGTTGTGTCCCTCTACCTCCTTTCTGCAGCCCACTGACAATAAAGTTTTCAGAAACTCTTGACTCTTTGGATGAATTATTTCATGCCACGCATGCCCACAAGGGCAGGGGGGTGGGTGTAGTTTGACCTGCCTGGGTCTCGGGGTAAGCCGCTCTAAACAGAAGCATCAAATATCAACGACGGCGCGCAAGTTGCCGTAACAATTGGATCTCAATTGCATCAAAGAGAGGATACGGCAGGTCCCTCACGCCCGCGGACCTTGCCAGCCGATTGGCCTCTGCTCTCCCCCGACGAGATTTAAGAGGGATATTCGCTCTCCCCACTAAAGGGGGGCAAAAGGGAAGCTCGCCAAATTGTCACATGGAATGCCTAATCTCATCACCGGAAATCTACGGCGAATGCACTGCCCTCAGAGATCCGCTTGCAATATCTTCACACGAACTGTACGAGAGGGCTTTCCTTTAACAAATGCAACCTTGCAATAGATTTTCTAACTCTCTCTCTCTTTCTCGCTCATTTTCCTTTGCACTAGTTTCTTTATTTCAAGGTGAATGCTTTGCCCCTAAAACTAAATGGATAATGGAAGCTGGCAAGACATTTGTCTCCTCTGTCAATTTCAGTATTGCTTTGTGGAAAAAGCAAAAGTCTCAAATGCATGTTTGCATATTTGTTGCAGCCTCCTCTATACAACAAAAGTAATACAATATCTCCTTCTCAGAAAGCTCCCATTTAATCATTCCAAAGTTTCCTGCACTCAATAATAATGATTTTTACTTCAAGATGCAAGAATCTAATTTTCTGTCAAGCTTCAGGCAAATTTGTCTACTTCATGACAGAATGCAGCTCTCTACCAAATGTGATCATCCCAAAACTAATAGGAAATACTTAAAGGGGGCTTGTTTTTTGCCATGCTGGCAAAATTATGCTGGAGGGGAGATAAACTTTTCTGAATTGGACTGGGGACTTTTGTGATGGCATAACAAAACTGGAAAGATTTCAAACTATCCAACCATTCACTGACACTTAATTGTATACATCCCTAGCAGAAATCTCAGATCCTCAAATCCCAACCTTCAACCCAGCTACCCAGTAACTCAAAGCCTAGCCCATGCTTCGACCTTCAGTTACAGCATTTGAGCTTTGAAATTATCGCCCCTAGATCATTAGGCAGTCTGTATCCACAAACTACAATGTTCTTAGAAAAAAGCTCTGAAAATTTATTTCAATCAAATCTCCAGCTCTACACAAAGATGTGTGTATGTGCATGTGTATATTTACATGTATGTATAATTATACCAATATGCATACGCATATTAAAAATGCCTGCATGGGCCTACTGTGTGATGTCCATGGCTGGATTGAAGCTGGTCAAAATGTTTTACTCTACTTTTCTGAATAGTGTTTATTTATGAATACTCCATTTTTGTGATTTTGAATATGCTCTTAGCCTTTAGGATGGAGCACATCAAACATTAATTCTATTTTATTGCATAAACAGTTATGATTATTATGCCCTTATTCTCATTCATCTGAATTCCATTGACCCAGATAGTTGTGGGCCATCAAGAGGTTGTAGGTCAATGAAAGCATGCAATCATATCTTGAATGATTTGACAAAGACCTTTATAATGTCTAACAGGATAATGTTCGCTGCCTCTCCTTAAGTGAGAATTTTGCAATCAATTTCAACACTCAAAACAAGACACAATTTTTTACTCACATAAAAATGTATGAGCAGGACTGTGTTGTGAACGATCACACAATGAAGCAAAGATTTTATGCATTCTTCCTAAGGACTATGTAGCACAAACTCACTCTTGCTTCTTTCAAAAACTCTCGCTCCAAACTATTATAAATCATTCTGACGGAAAGCACAATTTCAAGAAATGTCAGAACATCTACAACACCTGCATGACTTTTTGTTCTGACAGAAGCTCAACATTGTTCCACATTACATCGTCTGGCAGTCATGGCATCTGGAGGGCACAAAATTTCTTCTTCCTGGCTTATTGCGGATCGGTGCAAGGAGTAGCGAAACCTATCCCATCATCCTCTGGGATAATGGGCAAGTATTTCGTGGTGTTTTTTTCAAATCCGTGGATGTTTCTGGGCCAAATGCCTTGAGATGAGCTCACTCTTCCACCTGCTTCTTTCATTTTCTGCATTTGAAATTTGAGTTGACTGCTTTCGGTGCAGCTAGGTGACCCCAAGGCAAAGTTGCTGTCGATGATTTCGGTTGTCATGGATAGAGTTTATGGAAAAATTATCCATCAAAAATGCCAGGAAACTGGAATTTTATTGGAATGTGCACTGGAATTGAAGAAATGTGGGTGCAACAGCCTGGATATGCAATGGAGTAGGTAATGCTAATACGTTACAAAATAACAACTACAGCAACGTTGCAACATTGAATTCAAGTAAAACGGTAGATTCTAAAAGGCAGGCATCGGGTGAGATTTCAGCAGCAAAATTGATGGACGTTTATTGTCCTTTGCTTACTACACCTGAAAAACTCATTCTCTGTCCCATTTTTCATGCCTGGACTTCTTCCCCACTTCCAGTATGGACAACACTAGGTTCTCCACAAACTCCACTGAACTGCACACAGAACAGTAGAGGGAGTTTTGCGATATTTGCGCATCGCCGTGTTTGTATATGCATGTGTGAGCCTTCACAAGTTACTTCCAATGGTGTTACTTACTGTGCAATGTTTAACATTGATAAGTGATCACATCATCCCATCCAACTCCCCCCCCCCCTGCTATATAGGAATGGTGGAGCACATAATCAAGTTGCCTCTATCTCTCTCTATATATCTCTCTTTATATATCTCTCTCTATATATATCTCTCTATATATCTCTCTCTCATTCTCCTCTCCTCGGCTGAGGAGAAAACGAGGATCTCAGCGCACAAACACTTGTGAAACGGGGTGATTGGGGACATACAATAGCTTGCAGCCATCCAACACATTTGACGTCGCATGCGCGGCTGCAAAACACGCCCCGCCGGAAAATGAGAGCATTTTCAAAGTTCAACGACACCGCTGGGGCCCATTCCTAATGAATGGGCGAACAAAAGAGCAAATGAACGAACGAACGAATGAATGAATAAATGAATGAATGAATAAGAGAATGAAAGAGCCGGGCTCTCCAGGGAGAAAAGTCAAGGTTGCTTCCACCACAGAGCAAGAATCTGCCTACTTCTCGTACTAGCCACCCTGGAAATGATTCTGTATGATGCTTTTTCAGTCATCACTGGTTGCCTTGCTATGGATGATTTTCTTTCTTTATACTGTGACAATTTCACAAGTGGTTAAATTCATAATTGCGGAATACAGCAATGGATATAGAAATGTATGTGTGCATGTTGCATTCATGTCAGGATCAGAGTTAATATTTTCCTACACTGTTAAATTTGTGAATAGCATCCAACTCGTGGAATTCCCAAAACTTAAAAACCCTCTGAAAAATATGGTGTATAAATGGGGCCCTGGAAATAAGGTACCTAACTGATAATGGAAGTTTATTCAAACCATGAACCAGCTGCAGAAATAAACATTACCAGACACTTTTGTTGCATGGAAAACAAATTATTGATTATGTATGAAACCACATAAGGATGCTTGCACATTCTAATAAATGTGGTGGAACCTAAATAAGAAGCAAATGTTCTATCGCAATGAGTGGGAGGAAACCTAAATAATTTTTATTACAACAAATGGTAATAAACCAAGATGAAAGAGAAAAGACGTAATAATTAGGGCATGGGACAAGGAGAATATTGAAGACAGAAACAGACAAGATGAGACTAAGGAGGACAGGAAACATGAGGAGGGAAGAAGATTTGTTGGGATGAGTGTCATTTCAAGAAAAAAAAGAGAATTAAAAAAAAAAACTTGTGATGGTTCAAAAGTGATATTAAGCTTGCACTTTCAATTCCCAGCGATGTTCCCGAAAGCATCTAGCAGTATGGAGTTTTGGATAGCAGGCTGGAGCCCTGCCGTCATGTTCGGCCACACTCCAATTTGTCAGGTGACACTCGATCTCTGTCACATGACACTTGATCGGAGGCGCCTGTGCAATGTTGCACAAGTACGTCGCTCTTTCATCCTGCTTTGGAATGCAGAGAAATAACAGTCCCAATTGACAGTTTTAAAGGCAGTATCCCTAATTTGCAAGGGGGAAGGCATGTTAGAGTTCTCTAGAACAAAAATCCTTTATTCACCAAATAACAGTATTCATTACATTTCACGGCGGTTATATATGTGACTTTCAAAAGTCAATGGATACAACATGCACAAGCATCACCCCCAATACATAATGCCATGCAAGTAGTTTACACAACACGCAAATGGTACCACATAGTCAGAAACTCTAGTATAATAGTCAGGCACTGCTTTTATAAGTCGAACAATTTATGAAATCCTCTCACACGAATTATAACTAGAAATTATGCCCACAAAATATGGTGTAGAAAGTAAACTAACTGCAACTTAGAGTGACAATTTTAGGACAATGGTGAAATAACATCCCAATTGGTAGTTATGATATATTTTTTCTTTCAAGAGAGATTTTTATCACACAGTGACTGAAACAAGAGACCCGCGGGTCTAGCGCTCACCTGAGTATCGCAAGTTCACCTTTCACGCAGTCACTAATCTAAATTATTCACAGCTCTACTAAAATTTGACCAGGCTTCTCAAGTAGAAGATGAAAATGTACAATAAGGGCCAAAATTTTTAAAGATTCCTTAATTTGGGGGGATTGGGGGCCCCCTGGGGCCCTCTGGGTGGGGCATGGTGCCCATTTTGATAAATTGAGATCCTGACCCCCTAGGGATGCTACCTGCCAAGTTTGACAAAAATCCATCATGAGGTTTTCAGGAAGAAGATGAAAATGTACAATTCAGGCCCCCATTTGGACCTTCCCACCCCCCCCCCCCTGCCCCCAAGAGGGGCACCCCTGGATTTGCTATGAACAAACTTGAAACTACAGTCATTAATGTACTCACTCATAGTATTATCTTAGCTCTATAACTTCTGATTCTAGAGAAGATTTTTAAAGGTTCCTTCATTTTGGGGGGTTTGGCCCCCCCCCCCCCTGGAGCCCCTGGGTGGGGCATGGTGCCCATTTTAACAAATTGAGATCCTAACCCCCTAGGGATGCTACCTGCCAAGTTTGGTGAAAATTGGTCTTGGGGTTCTCAAGAAGAAGATGAAAATGTATAATTTAGGCCCCATTAGGACCCCTCCCCACCCCCCTCCCCTGGGTCCCAAGGGGGGCACCCCTGATTCTGCCATGAACAAACTTGAAACTACAGTCATCAATGTACTAACTCATAGTATTAACTTAGCTCTATCACTTCTGGTTCTAGAGAAGAAGATTTTTACAGATTTCTTAATTTTGGGGGTTTGGGCCCCCCTGGGGGCCCCCTGGGTGGGGCATGGTGCCCATTTTAACAAATTGAGTTCCTAACCCCCTAGGGATGCTACCTGCCAAGTTTGATGAAAATCGGTCTTGGGGTTTTCAAGAAGAAGATAAAAATGTAAAAGTTTACGCACAACGGACGACGCACGACGGACGACGGACGACGGACGACGCATGACGGACGCCGGACGAAGGGCGATCGCAATAGCTCACTTGAGCCTTTGGCTCAGGTGAGCTAAAAACAGGAAGCTTTTGAAGATGATTAAAAATAAAAATCTCCGAGCACTTTTTCTCGTTCACATGGAATGTACAAGTAGCAGAGGTAGAATGCTACATCTGGAAGTGTATGTTACTCTGAGAACAAACGCAACTTTCACACAAGCTTGATGGACTTTTTAAAACTTGTATCTTTTACACATCTTCAGATAAACTACTGATGTGACTTACTCTAACCGTATCAATTAGTACCACTCTACACTAGTCACCCATGGGGTAGTTACACTTTAAATACTTTACTTGATATCTGAAAATGATAACATAGTATCTTCAGTCTTATAAGATAATATGTACAGTACCTGCCTTTTTAAGAAAGGAGACAGCCATGAAACGTGACCAAAAAAAAAATAGTGTTGAATCTTTATATGTGATTCAACAGTTAAATCTCCTCTTTCTGCAAGTCCTCGTAATTACAAAGGCAACCATGATGTACCTTATAAGGGGTCGCCAACAGTTACTGATTCACTGAACTCAGCAAAGCTCGAACAAGCAATTAGGGAGATATTGTGCTTGACCCTCACATGCATGTCAATGGGCCAAAGTAATTCCAGAATTGGCAAGACTTTTACATTTTCTCCTCAAAACACAAAGACACATCTTAAAATGTCAGAAAGCTGGCTGCAGAAACATGAAGATTTGCTGGCTCTGCTTACAAATTTTCAGGTCAACCTTTTTTTCAAATAAATATTGAGTATTCTTTCACTTCACACCTTCGCATTCAGCTCTTGATTACCTTCCACACATTTCAGTTACAACTTGGCGAGGTATTGCCTAACCCAGATGCCGGGGGGTCGAAACGACCGCTTTCCCTGTTTTCTCGTCAACACACTGTTTACAAAGGCCCGCCATTAATTCTCAATTTAAACACCCGCCCTGATCCCGGCACGGGACGAGCCAGGGCGTTTGTAAACAGTGTAATTGGTCGCAGGCAGTGCAGATCACGGTCGAAGGTGGACGCTTGATGACAATGCGGTCAACGTCGGGGTCTCACCCCTAATATTTGCGGGCATACCGAGAGAGTGAGTGGCACTGGGGCAAAGGGCCAGCATGGTAGCAAACATTCAATGAACCCAGGAAAGCCTTGCATATGACAGAGAGATAGAGACAGACATGCGTGTGCAATTTAATCAAATCTGCCTGAGGCATTCTCAAGTTTCACTGTTTTTGTCTTCTTGACACTTAGCTCTAGGATCCCCTCTTGAACAGCCACTGTTTCTGTGCAAAAGCCTCCTTTAAAATGCCACTTTGGATCAGATGGGTGCTTGCCCGATAATAAAATGTCATCTTCACTGAGGGATAGGGCTAGAGAATGGGGGGGGGGGGGTACAGTTATCATTGTTCTAGATGGTTGCAATATAACTATGATTGATACAAAAATTGGCAGCTAAAGCATGCTCTATTGGAGCAGGGAACATAAATTCATCAGGTAGTTACACACTTGCACCCTCTTATTTGTCTCCATACTGCAAGCTACCATGCTCTGTTAATATCTTCATTAGATCGATAAAGCTTATGCCATCACTATTTACACCCTCATATTAAATGGGTTTGATCACAGAAATTTTTAGTGTCGAGAGGTTCATGTTTTCCTTCATACTGAAACCTTGGTAGAAACTACAGTAATTCTGGATGAAACAATCCCTTTTAACCTAGACCTTAAAGGAAAACAAAAGAAAGAAAACAGCAACTCTGCTTGGAGCAAATAAAAATCACTCCCTTACCTAGCAAACGTTGCCAAACATATTTGCTATGACTAAATGAAACAGACTACTTGTACGAAGAAATTTCAAAGCTCCCCAGGAAAAGATGTAAATACAGGTAGGCCTTTTTTGTTACATACAAAAATAAATGGATGCTTCTTTCCTATAGTCTTTTATCGAACAAAATATTTCATTCACCTGCTCCCAGCAATTAAGTTTCATCAGGCAGGAATTCGCACAGCATTCATCAGTTGTTACTCTGTAGGGAAAGCCTCTGGCAAGCTTTGTGGTTGTTAAGTCAATCTTTTGTGAACCAAGGTATGCATAGAATTCAAATATTTTACAGAAGCAGCCTATTCAAAAGTAACATACATACAGCCTTTACAACCCCTGCATTCCTAGCCACAATTGATTAATGATAAACAGCTGGGAGCATTCCTAAGAACATTTCTATGTGTTAGGTGTAGGCCTAGAAAAAAATTAACACAATACAAATGCTGGGGGAATTCTTTCAAACATTCCAGTCACTGATTGAAAGATGCCAGGTGTTAACGACAAAAGCCCAGGGTCCTGCTTTGTCAAAGCAGTTCACAACAAAATACCTCTTCACACACACACACACATTCCATTTCACACACATAATCAATTTGTATTTATTCCTTGAATGCTGTTCCTAACCAGCAGAAAGCTGGCACCTTTGAGCCTGTATGGCATAGCAATAACTGAGCACGCAAGCTGGATTCTAAGAAAGACGCTTTACTAATGTATTCAATCTGAAGTTAAAAGGATATCTTTTTCTACTCAGAATCTAGTAACACGCTACCCCATCTACCCGTACATACTTCAAAGCATTTAAATGCTTAGAATGCATTTTGTATGTATTAGTTGTTTCTATGTGTGGCAAACCTCAGTCAAGCCTAAGGCAAGCTTTTTGACTGGCAGGAAAAGTCTTAGTCATGGAGATATGCATAAGATTTGAAAACATCAGTGAACTGGTCTAAAGATACTTGTCTTTAGGAGGAATAGGGGAATTAGAAAATTAAGTTCTCTGTGAAAATCATATCCAGAATTCATACATTAACAGCTGCTGTTTCCATGGCAACAACCATTCAGTACTTTAGCAGTCACTGCAATAGACATTATCATTTAGCCACAGTCACACCGGCAAAACTACAAAAAAATCGAGAACACTTAATGCTAAGAGAATACTTAAAGTTTGCTCGTCAGTTCACAATGGTGGCCAAACTTCTCAAAGTTTAAGTTCTTGAAGTTTGAAGTCAAGAATGCGCATGCGCAACAACGAGGAAAGCATACACAGTTTGACAGCTGCAAGGCATCGCAAACAGGAATTAGACCGGTCACATGACAAACTTTGTGAAGTTTCAGCTGCATGATGTGTTTAGACTGCACAAACTTCAAGAAGATTTTCTGGGGGTTTGGAAATTTCCCCAGTTACACTATTAGTAAGAAGTTTTGCGAGCAGTTTTCAGGAAGTTTGTGGTCACACTGGCAAACCTTTGAGGACTTTAATTTCAAGAACTTCGACATTTTGCCAGTGTGAACGTGGCTATTGAAATTTTCAAACAATTCTAAGCATCTCTGTGAGAATCAGGCTATGTCAGAAACCAACTAGGTATATCACATACAGCAATAACACATGTTGTAATAAAATGGGCAGATCTGTGACTTATCACACCTTTCTAAATCTTTCCTCTCTTCTTTTACCACCTCTCCCTCATAAAAAGAAATGACATGGAGAATTTCAGATACCTGACACACGGACAGTAATACATTGACATCTTAGGCATGTTGATCAATTGAAATATAGAACGATACAAATACATAAAGACATATAGATATATATAGTTTGATCGATGAGGAATAGAAAAATAGGCTGAACCAAAATGGAAGTTGTAACAAACATATGCTAGATCAATTAATTAGGCATCAAGAGATAGAGACGAAGAGTCTGTACAGCACACCAAAATAAACAGAAAAGAGAGAAGAAAGCAAAAGGAGAGAAAGTCTCATAACTTAAATACCCTGCAGAGGGTATTACATGGAATCTTCATGAGTGGTCAGAAAAGCCAACTCACTAATGAAGAGAAATCTTTAAAACGCCTGTCCCTCATAAAGTAAAAATAGAGAGACAACCTTAGTTGAGATTACAATCCTGCTAATAGCCTGTTCTCTCTCTCCGCAAACCATCTCAATATTCGGTAATTGATCTCCCAAACACTTGTCATCGTAAATGGCAATTTTGTTTAATCCGTATGTCTCGGGGGTCCCAAAGGAGTGGGAGGCGAGGTATGTCTTGCGGACAGGAAGTTGATTGCACCGTTAGTGGAGCTTCAATTAATTGACTCTCCTCAAAATGTTTCCACAAGCCCACTTAATTTACTTCCGACGGACGACCACGGGGTGCCAGTGGAAAAGCGACTAACACTCTCAGGGATCAATATCGGCCATTGCGAAAAGGAACAAAAAGACCGACCTTTTATCTTCAATTTAGCACCTTTTTTAGAGACACAAGCAAAGACTTTTGGGGCCTTTTCTCTTTTACTAACATTCTCACCTAGAAAAGCAACAACATTACAAGCAGAAATATAAGACAAAGAACTTTCATTCATTCTATCTGATTTACAACAAATTCAAGGTCATAGGCTGCTCTCTTTTCCTCATTTTTTTATGAAATCTTACCAGCTGAGGACTTTTGGCATTGGGTAAAAAAATTAATAAAACTTTGCACCAAAGTTTTGAAAGGAAAATACGTAACTAAAGGCAGTCATACAGAGCATATAAGTGGTACACTGATGATAGCTGATTTTGCTTTATGCATCATGGAAAGGGAATTTTTCTGATTCAACACATTAGCTGGAAGACATACAAAATGAGTTCAATGAACTGCCTCCAGAGAAGCAGGATACTTAACCCATTGAGAACGAGTCCTATTCGGGCAAGTGTCAATGGGAAATGTGTGTTGTAGCAAAATCAGTCTGTCCTCCACGGGTTAACTATTAAAAGGTTTGGTCCTCACCTGTGTAACTATCATCGTTGCATTCCAGCTGCAATTGTATCTGATTCTGCTTCCACCTTTGTAGATCATTATCCTATATCCTAGCAGCTGAAATCAACAAAAACACAAGTATCTATGGGACTGGGAGCATGAGATATTTCTTGTTCTCTTTCATCACTGGTGGTTTCCAAGGCCAGCTAGTCTTGCGTCACGAGTTTGCTAGTCTGTAGAATTCATCGCCGACACGGCATTACACATACCTTGTCGCATCACATCATGTCTACTTTCTTCTCTCACCACAATCAATACACTACTGTAGGGTGCCACTGTGACTACTGTATACTGCAGACACTTTGGTAGTCAACTGATTGTTGCCATGGATATTAAAGGTACTGTTTACCTTTGGGAGCAGTGATTTTAAAAATGTTCAAGATATCACTTTTGATGCATATGTGTAGGCCAGTTGTATCAGAAAACATCATACCATATAAAATTTTTGCAGTAAAGCCTAAAATATAAGGAGATATCACTATTTTTCCCATTAAACCGTAACTGTATACGGTTTAGTCTGGAAACATTTTTATTATAACTATTGTTCACATTTTGAAAATTTAACAATACTTAACGTCGATTATACTGGTTCAAATTCTTACAGGGATTGTTTCTATCCCTAACTCACATTTTAGAACTGTTTTTAAGCAATAATGGTAGGCTTTTGTTCCATCTGCAAATGGTAAATTATACCTTTAACCCTTTGAGGATGGGCTGATTTTGCTAAATGACACATTTTCCCAATAGACACCTGCCGAGTATACTCCAGACTAGTCTTCAAACGGGTTAACAACATGCCAAAATACTGCCTTCCACAACACAAATGAAATGAATATCAATCCCTGAGGTAGAAAGTGGCTAATATTAGTGCCTGAATATGGATCATATATATTTCTCGTGATGTTGCTTTGATTTTCAATAATGAACTTTACTACTTGCAACATTACCTTGCATGTCCTGATTCCTGAAATATTATGCCTGAAGATATGAGGCATACACAGTACGAGAGTATCACATGGAAAGTTGAGGAGAATCTAGAGATGAGGGTAAATGAATACAGGGAACTGTGTGTGTCTGATCTTGTATATCTCGAATAAAATTGAAAAAAAGAAAAATGAACATAACTATATGGCAGTAATATGAAACATACAGTCACACACACACAAAAAAAAAACCCCACACACCCACACACACACACACACATAGACAAAAGACCGGTGCTCCTCTCATGCCAACACATCATGAAGCAGGAGACAGCAAATGAACAAAGTTGAATTTTTTCATCATGGTGTGCTTGAGCTCAGGAAAAGAAATCACCACCATGTACCACAGACAAATCTTACCAATTCTGTATCAATTTATCTCTGTCCTGTGCTCCTTCCATGGGGGGAGGGATGAAACCCAAAGTAAGCCAGTTATACAAGTGGCATACTCCCACAAGAGGGCAGCATACATGCACACACAGGGGTACAAAATCCACGCCTGGTGGTCCATAGCCACGTGTCTCAACCTTTTTGCAACCCGAGGCCCACTTTGGCTCCTACAAATTATTTTGAGCTCCATAGTTAGATGAAATATGAATCTTTTTTTTTTATTTCACTTTTGATCAACATCGCAGCACACCTGCGAGCGCTTCAGGGGTCTGCAGCACATCTTCCTTCGCCTGGTTTTACTATTGTCTGGGACATTCTCAAGGAGACATGCTTGCAGTGTCAAAAACAGAGCAAGAAGAGTCAATTTCACACTTCAGTCAGTAATTTACACTTCAGTTTTCTGGAGATGGAAAGGGATTTCCCCTCTGAATAGCAAAACCATCGTGCAAGAGCATGGAATGTTAACTTCAAAAAAAAATATATATATCTTCTAAACCTAAACAAGCAGATGAAAAATCACATATGACAAGGAATGGTGAAGCATAAACTTTTTCAATCAAAGTCAGCAGCATCAAACAGTTTTGCAGTTTCCACTTCCATTTTGAGCTAATTAAAAGAATTGCCCGCACTACATTGTAAACCCAAAATCATTCCAAGATCATTCAAATGAAGCAGACATTCTCAGAACTTGTACTACCAGTACTCACTAAGTAATAAATGCAAAAACATGATTTAAACACATGCAAGTATCGTGTCAGTGTGCTATACATGTATACATGTATTTTACTGGTACTGCTATGTAAACATATCAGGATAAGTGTTAATATTTTGCTTGTTGTTATATTCACAAATGGCACCCAACTTGCAAAAATTCACGAAAATAAAAACCCTGCAAAATATACGCCATACCAAGTATTCATATTGGCCTGTGTTCCAGGGATATTGCCTTAAGTCAACAGTTCATGTGGATAAATTGCTCGTTTAATGAATATTGCCTTCAGCCCTTGTTCAATTCTGCCTTGATCGAAAAGGGCGAGGGGGGGGGGGGGGTTGGAGGAAAACGCGCACTTACATTTTGCCGAGGCTCTGCACTTTGGTGACCAGTGACTTCTGGAGGGCAGTGAGCATGGCCTGATGGCTGGACGACCCCTGCCGCAGCTTCAGCCGCGTCCCGTGGAGGGTCAGCAGTCGCTCTGCCCACCTCAGGTAGTACTCCAGGTGGGGGGAGGCGGCTAGTTGCCCGGCAACATAGCTCAGCATCTTCTCCACGTAGGTGTCCGGCAGGCTAGCACAGACCAGGTCAACTGGATGGGGGAAACACAGGAAAGCAATATACCTTGAATAAAATATTCTAGACCATATTCTTCTTGGGGTACAGTACATGTAATACCAAGACTAATTTCTGGACATGTGACCTCAAGAAACCAATATCTACAGAGAAAATTGAATTGCTCCAAATTTCCTAGACAGATAAGTTCGTTGCAATGTCATTATTGGGGTCTTCTAATTTCTCTGCAAAACCTGTACACTCAAACCTGCCCTGGCAGCCACCTGCCGTATATGGCCTCTAAACAAATTTCCCCCCAAAGAAAAGTTATGTTACAGACCCTGTCTAAAGTGGCCACCTGCCTATAACAACCACTTTTTACATCTCCCTTGGGTTACCACTGAAGACAGCTTTCACCGTATTTCTTTTCCCACCCTGCTGCATTTACTGTAGAGTCAAACCTGCCCATGGCAAACATGTGTCCATGGGGACTATATAATTCTTTTTATTCCTTTGAAAGCCTTTCACAAGTTAACGAACCCATCTTTTGATTACCACTTGCCCTCAATGGCCATTTTACATTAATATCACTTTATACAGAAAGTGTACAATGATCTTTTTAAAATTACTTATCAAAATTTAGTGAAGAAAATCAATCCTTAAAGACAGGTAGTTCACAGCAGAGCCCCTCCCCCTCTTAAGAAAAAAGAAAAATATGCCAGAGGAGAGAAAATAATCAAATATAAATAAAGCATTCTTGAGTAGTATTCCCATATCACTGCAGCATTACACACATATTGAAATTTGAGGAACATGGTAATGTCTGCAAAGAAGCTACCCCTTTACTCCAGAGGGCTGCAAGAAAGATACATTGCAAGGCACAAACAATTGCTGCATCAAGTTGCTCCAGCATGAAAAAAAAGAAAAGAAAGATACCACACAAACAAATTTCATCTTGGCCCCGCGAACTCTCGCAGAAGTCATATCATCCGGATCGGCGGAGGTTTCAAGATATGGCCAATATTGTCCCGGCTTAATGCGTAGGCAATAAAATTAACTGTAGCATGAAATTACATTCAATTACACTAAAATGGGCTGTGCCCTGCAGAAAGGATACCAACAAACAAACAAACAGACAAACAAAAGAAGCAAAGTATCTCTCCGTCTCTCTTCCGCTCTCTCCTGTTTTATTACCAGGTAATCTCAGCTACATCCCTCCTCCTCCACGAATGGAGTCGGTAGCTGGAGGAGTCTAGTTTCGAGTGATACTGCCTGTAATCGAGGTCTCATCTTAATTGAAACAGGTGGTTTTGATGTTGGGAATTGTTGCCTGCTACACAGCTAACATCAATTAGGGCGGAAAGTTAAAAAAAAGAAAGAAAAAGAAAAGACGTGAGGGAAAAATGCATTGTACAGCAGGAGCATGTGGCGTACATCTACTAGATTTCTCTGTGTATGTCATCTGCCACATTCGCAATGAACATTTTTCCTGTCTCAACATCATCAGCTGCAAAATGCAATACCCTGTCTCCTGCTCAGAAGGTGTAAAGTGAGAAAAAACAAACAAACAAACTTTGGAATGTTTCTGGTTGACAGTTGATGAAAGAAAAGTGAGGAGCAACAATTTATTCAAAGGACTTCTGAATAAAAGCAAAACTGAACTGAACATTTGTGCATGTGTGTGTGTGTTTGCGTGTGCATTCACAAGTCTATCATATTGGAAGCTATAAAAAAGAATAAAAGAAAAGACTCCCCAAAAAAAAAAAAAAAAAAAAAAAAATTCTGGCAAATTATGAGAAAGCTGTGGCCATTTCAGCAATGACAGATATTCAAACCTTGAGACTTGTAGATGTCTCGATGTATCGGTCCCACTACTACGGCACCAATATGGGTGACCTTTCCATTTTTTAATTCATTTATTATTATCTTTTTTCTTTTACAAATCACAAATTTGTTTGTGTGTTTTTTTTTTCTCTGTGATCATCATTCACAGATTACCTTCTTCTGTCATGGATGACAAAGCTGACATGTGCTCTGTATACAAAAAATGTGATTTCTTTGTCTAGCCAGGGAGCCTTGTAGTATTCGAAAAAAGAAAAGTGGGCAAAAAGAAGGAAAGCAATGTGCAACCTGTCACATAACCAATTATCACTGCTTGACATCACAGGTGAAACAATTCTTTGGCTACTAACTTTTTCGCGGAGAGGGAAAACACAAGAAGTTTGCTGTCCTACCATCAACTAATGTCATCCCCCACGTCAATTGTGAAAGTAATTAGGCTGCTGCAATAACTTGAGACATTTAATGGTCTAATGATACTAAATCAGTGTAACAGCCTTGCCCTTTTATACACACGCACGCTTCCCTACTCTTCTTTTGCTTTTTGTCATCTAGATGCCACCATTGCTTCACTGTACCACGGGTGCTTTGCTCACGGTGTGTGCCAATGATTGACTGCTCGAGAGAGAGAGAGAGCTCGAAAAAAACGGTGCGCAGACGCTACGCACAATTTGTCACTCCTCATTCCTTAATTAGGCTCGTCGCCAAGGTGGTCCGACAAGTTGAGATTCAAGGTTGCGGCAGGAGGTTGCGCTCCTTCTGAAGGCACTTCAAAATCAGATAACGAAGGCATCCAACTGCCACATCAGACTTGACATATAGTACCTTCCCTTAATGAAAAGTGCTCGGCGCCAGGCCACACCTTAATGCAATTTCTCTGGCAGTACAGGAGAGTCTTTGCAACTTACGCCAGGGACTTCTTTAGCTTGCTGCAACACCTTCTCAGTAAAAGGCTGTTGAGTGTTTTCTTGAGATGAACAGTAATGAAATGGGTAAAACTTAACCCTGAAAGGCTGTCATTTAAATTTTCCATTGCCAAATGCATGAAAATGTTGACCCCTTTACATCTGACATCATGTAATTATTATCTGGTTGAACGTAATCCTTAAACCATTATGTGCAATTTCTAAAAAAAGAAAAGAAAAAGAAATAATCTTCAATGTATATACACTTCTAGTTGAAAGGACGAGTATGTGAAGTGTGAGTTGACAGTAATTCAGGCTGTGATTAAATACTTGTATATAACGAAGTCCTCATGACCAATTCTTAATCCAATCTATACAGAAAATTTTGATTGAGTATCAGAAACAATGACAATTCTTTATTTTTTGATTTCGTGAAAAAACAACAACATACACAATTCACACACCACAAAAAAAAGTGAGGAAAAGTAAATGCAAGTTCTAAGAAGGATAAAATCAATGGGCCATCATACATGATACAAATTTGTTTTCTTGAGTCACTGCGCAGCTAGTGTCATATCGGTCCATTCCAGTGCTCCATGCTTGTTCTTGCACAAATATGATGGAAATGATGCAAAATGATAATGTACGATGTGTAAATTATTCACAATGGATTACTTAATATTCATTAATTTTGCTTCATTTTACAAGCCATTACCAGACCTCCCAAACTTTCCTACTGAAAAATAGGGATGGTTTGGTTAAAAAGTAGGAAAGAAAGAGCAGTTCCTCTACGAGAGTGTAGTAAAATTATCAAGAAAAATAGGAAACTCCTATTCTAACAAGAGCTGGGAATGGGTCAAAATTCAATTTCTTTCCTTCAAATTCAGAATGGTTGGGAGGTCTGCATTACTGTCCAATTAGAATCCTTCGTTTTAATTGCACAAGTCCTATGCAGTAGCTCGAAGTCAGACAAAGTTGTTCATTTCTGACAAAACAAATCTGACAGGGAAAGATATCAAAGTATCCCCCTCCCCCATTGCTGTCAAAGAAAGAGATAAAACATTAATCAAAGAGAATGACTGGTTTCGCTAACACTCATCATGGATACACAGTTTAATTTCTTTGTCGCCATCGTGATGTACCAAACACACTTTACGTACTTAAAAACTCCACATGTGTGGAATACCAGAATTTGGGTGTGGCAAAACCATCACTACTGTCATTTCCTCTCACGGAGAAAAACAAAAACAAAAAACAAAACAAGACAAGACAAAACTAAACAAAACATACAAACACACTCAAACAAACAAAGCCTGGAATACAGATTTATCTGGTGTGTAAGATTAAGACTCGCTGAAATAGATTGCCCCTATCTCGGTATGACATCTTCATCTGGAGGTGTGAGGATCCTATCAGCTCACGGATGTTTTCCAGCCGTGAATGCCCAGGTGAGAAATTGAGTAACATCCTCGCCTCATCCTCCTCCTCCTCCTCCCTGCACCCCCCCCCCCCACCACCACCACCACTAATCTCCATCTCCTCTCCTACTGAAAGGCAGAATAAAGGTTGTTGTTGTGTTTTTTTTTTTCTTTATGGGGGGAGGGGTAGGAGAAAGGGAGGAGAATATTGCAACATTCTCGCCTCCTTACCTACGCCCCTCCAAATCTTATTCCCCTCTCTGAGAATTGCTGGATGAAGTATCCTCCAGTGGAAGGGTGGGGGGGGGGGGGAACCAACAAATAATATTTAGGCTTCATAACCTCTTCAGCTTTTTCCTCTTTGCTGGTTAAAATGTGTAAAAGTATGTATGTGGGGGGGGGGGGGGTGGGTGGGTGCGAGAGTGATTCTGTGTCAAAGATTATGCTGTATTTGCTGTCTATTCCACTCCAAGTTTTTTTTTTTTTTCTCTCCTCTCTACGAAAATGCATGATGAAGTTCTACAGAAGGGGTGTTGGAAATATAAAGTGGCATCTGTACTACATGACCTATCCCACCGCATCCATCTTCTTCCCCCCTCTCCAAAAGGATTGCTGGATAAAGTTTTTGAAAGTGTGTGTGCGTTTGAAGAACATCTAACTTCATAGCCTATATATGTCACTTCTTAGTTTATTCCCTTCTCTATAGGGTATGCTAGATGAAGTTTCCAAAAGTGGGAGGGGGGGGGGGGCATAAGGAGGAGTTAAGTGACTGCCTTGCTTCATAGCCAACCCCACCAATAACTTTTCACCCTCTCCTGTGGAAACCCTGGATTCAGTACTTCAGGCTGATGAGCGTGGGGGTGGGATGCCTCCCCCTCCCCCCCCCCCCCCAACACACGCACAACGGTGCCGGCTGATCGGTTGCCTGCTCCCATCACGCAGGATATTGCCATATTTTTTCGCTGGTCCCGCATCCCGCTTTCTAATTTTCAATTTCACCTGATGCAAATATGATACTTGGTACACATGACAGGGAAAGCAATAAACTCCAAGGAGATGGAGAGAACGAAAGGAGGAAAGACAAAAACAACAACAACCAGAAAATAGTCTAGACACTGAGACGGAAGAACAGACGGACTAAGAACTATGAGATGAAGATGAACAGAAATAGACACAAAAAAAGAAGTAGCTCCCCAGAGGCAGAGACAGAGACAGAGCAGAAAAAGAGAGGTAGATGGATATATAAAGAGAGAGAATAAAAAGAGAGGTAGATGGATATATAGAAACAGAGAATAAAAAGAGAGGTAGATGGATATATAGAGACAGAGAATAAAAAGAGAGGTAGATGGATATAGAGATATAGAGAGAATAAAAGAGAGATAGATGGATATATAGATACAGAGAATAGAAAGAGAGGTAGATGGATATATAGAGACAGAAAATAAAAAGAGAGGTAGATGGAAATATAGAGATAGAGAATAAAAGAGAGGTAGATGGATATATAGATACAGAGAATAAAAGGGAGATAGATGGATATATAGATACAGAGAATACAAAGAGAGGTAGAAGAATATACAGAAACAGAGAATAAAAAGAGAGGTAGATGGACATATAGAGACAGGAAGAGAAAATAGAGAGAAAATGGCTATACCATGCATGTTGAACAAGTGACATTGAGAAATGGATGGAAACATGCAAGAAAATACTGAAGCACAACTTACTTTTTAATCAGGGAATCCTATATAAAGAGCACTACTAACAAATGAAGACAGAAGTAGGTTTGTGTCATATCTTCCATGTGTTGTTTTTGCTAGGTGTCTACAACTGCATTCATTTCATGTTTGGCTTTTTTTTTTAAACTCCCTTCATACAAGATATCATGCATTCCAAAGAAATATCTTCCAGAAGAAAAACTACAAGTCGTGTACATCAGTCAACTTGCCAATCATGCCTTTTTTTTCTCTCCCTACAATTAGTGTCTAGTACACATAAGCTTTGTGAAAGACTGTGATACTAAGCTAATCCAAGCATGTCACAAACAGGTACGCATACCACTAAACAAAGAACCAAAACGGCATGCAGGCATTTTCTTTTAATACTCACTAGTACATTGACCGCCATCACTGTTTTATATTTGATATGACATATTACCTCTAAATACGCACATGGCAGTTTTTCCCTTAGTGCATGTAACAAGCTTTTCCTATCTTACCAGGTTCTGTTCACTTTTCATCCCCTCCAAAAAATGAATAAATGAAACGTTAAAAAAATCACATAATTATCAATTACATCTGTAATTTGTAATACAATATCAGACGTGTGTCACAAGTAAATTGGAATTCCTCACTTGGGTAACAAAAGATACATATATCAATTCTTAGTAAATTTCTAATAAATTTTCACACAGCTTGAAATTATAGAGTGCCATGTATTGTGCAGTGCAAGTCATTACAATTTCTGAAAAAAAAAGAAAAATATATAAGAACTAAAAGCAAAGCAAAGCAAAGCAAAGCAAGAAAAAAAAAAAGAATCACATCTGCTTGCCGAAGAATAGGAAGGATAGGAAAGAGCATATATCCCCGCCTCTGATGAGTCCCATTCGTGGCCTACGTCAAGTGGTATCCGTCTCCTGTGGGATAGTATATGTTGCCATGGCAACATGTGAGATGCAGATGTGGCAAATGAAGGAGACAAGAGACATTTTATCATCAATCATGACGGTGGTACCATGCCCCTTCAGGAGCCCTGCTACCGTTCGATATTCCGGCGTTCCCGTCTCTGGGTGCTCACGCGGTTCTTCTCCCCCATCATCAGCTGGGGCCGGCTTCGGTTACCCATCCGAGGAAATTACCTGCGCAACAAGATCGCCCCCTAAAATTTCCCGAGTCTTCACTCTGCAGCAATGGGATTGCTCTCATCAAATTCAAAAATAGCAGTAGCTGTTTCACGTCAAAACCCCAACAATCGCCACAAGCTGAGACATTTGTCTGACTACTGGCTGGAGGTGATTTTTCTTTCCTTTTTTCCCTCCCTTTTCTTGTCTTTTCCCATTACTGCTCTGCTCATGACTTGTCTTGGACACTCATGACTTACTGTTCTCAACCATCTGTAGGTTGTGAATTGGAAGTATATGAATTCTATTTTGATATATTAGTGAGTACTGAACATCTACTCAGCTTGAAAAAAAAAGTTTAAGTCTGGAATATTCTTATTTCTTGCACTCATCTGTTGTCAGTATAGCATTGCAATTCCTTTTCTTTGCACTGTATTTTCAAACAGATATGTGACCTCTGGGGCTGAAGTTGAGGAGAAGGGCTCTTGGTTTATTACATTTGCTGAAAAAAAAAATGGTCTGCAAATGCACACAGCCAGCCTATCCAAGGCCTTTGGGTTTCAAACATGCAATGGCTATAAAGGTGATGAGAAGTCTCTAGTATGTGTGCCAGGGGGTGCTAATCAAAAGGTATCATGGGCAAAACTCTCCACATAATGTGTATTCAATTCAATCTACATATGCATGCACTTGCAATTGCAAATCCACAAGAAGACAGGGAAAATAAAAAGGAAAGAAAGCTTCTCTTCGGAACTGCGAGTCCAGAGGCTGATGATTCCACAGAGACAAATTTTGCCCCAGTAAAAATCGTCAAATGGGCGCGATGTGTGTCATCACATTCGTTCAATTTTGTCATTATAATGCATAATTGGCATATTTCACACACATTTGTGAAGATACCTCAGCTGGCATGATCATGACCAAAAATAACAAAGTTCCAAATATAGCAATGAATAGCTGTTACCATGCCAACTTCCTTACTGGAATATGTGCAGATTTTTTTTTTTTCATTTCTACTTATATTCATTAAACTCCCACGTACCTGCATGCAGTTGTTACAAGGACGACAAGAATTACAGGCTGTTGACTTTTTCTCTTTTTTTGTAAATTGTAATTGATCATTTCTATTTCAAATATTAAATAGTTAGGAAATTGCCAAGTACACAGCATGTTTTCAGTCACTGTTGTAATCTATTACATAAACTTCCTACTTCCTTGGGGAATGTGGATGGCTTTATTTGCATATCTATTCATAAAACTTTAAAGGGTGTGTACAGTTCTGGTCGAGGTGAGGATTTAGCTTTTAACGTTTTGCGAGATATTCAGAAACCACTCTATGAGATGTCAAAGAGCATGCAGTTTTGAGGGGTATCAAAAGTTTATTCGGTGAAAATTGGTTTTGAAATGGCTGAGATATCAAAAAACAAGGTGAAACAAAGAGATCCTAATAAAGTTGTGGCATGTTGCCTTTTATTATTAGCACTTTCTTGGATATCTCAGCCATTTGAAAACCAATTTTCATCAAATAAACGTTGAATCCTTCTTAAAATTACATGCTCTTTCATATTTCATAAGAGGCTTTTCACTATCTCACTTAGGAATTTTCAAAACATGAATCCCCACCTCAACCAGTACTGTACAGTCCCTTTAAGGTACATGTACCAGCATAGCATATATATGAGCACAGTCTGAAATTAGAGATTGTTCATTTTTCTTTCTTTTAACATTTACATCTAAATACAAATGCTGTAGATGTACACTGTATACTGCATTCGCATAGTAAATTTCATGAATTTGTGAGCCAACCGATACTGGCAATATAAACAACTTATAGAAATATTGCTTCCTGTTATACAAATGCACTGTATATCATTTCCAAGGAAGGAAAAACTCTTTTCCCAAAAAGAGATAATATTTATTTCTCATGCCATCACTGCAGTTCTGGAACACAAATTCAATCATTCCTGAAATTGTATTATGAGATCCAGTTTGTGATTCAAGAAGTACACGGAATACTCAGCACAAAATTGAAATTGCTGAGTCTGCCAGAACAGAGGGCTATGAACCCATGTTAATCTCATCTCCACTCTGATCACTCATGCTTCCAGAAATATGACAGGCTGATACTTTCTTCACTAGTTATTAACTTGCCATAAAACCATAAAATGAAGAAAGACAAATGCTCTGATATCAATTCACAAAGAATTCAACTTGCTGAATCCCCCTGTCATGCAACTTTATGACAGTATGAATTGTGGCTATGCCTTTCCCATTGGTCTGGATCTACACTGTAGACATCTGAATGGGTTAACGAGGTATGCACTGTTTCCATAGAGTGTATCATATAAAAAGTGACAAACGACCTGCACAACTTTTGTGTGTCAAGATCAGAACAAATTAAATGTGTAACCAAAGTTAACCAACCACTCTTGTGGATATATAAGGGCTTGCAACAAAGAACAATGCACAGTATGTACATAAGACTGAATACATTTGCATACAAGTACATACACACAAGCATAAAAACTAACATACACATATTCATCCACAAAAATACCTTTATGAAATACATTCATACATACATGCACACCTATACATGTATTCATATATAAATGTACAGTATATATACAAACATGAGGTATGTAGATACAATTGTAGATAGGTTTTAGAGATAGTGCTATCAATGATGATATCAGGGAAATTTTGCATTTTAAAAGATAGTCCCATAAAGACACTCAAATGACCATTCATTTGACACAAATATTCTCAAAATATCTAATTCTTTTCAGAATACCTCTATTTGGGCTGGGGGAAGGGAGACAGTAAGAGACAGGCTTGTGAGAAAAAAGTTGAAACTCACCTTGTTGCCACGGTATCGTCTCCACCACCTCCTGCGTGAGGGCGTCCTCATTCATGCGGAAGGCCATCATCAGGGCCTGGGCCCACTCTTCCTTGGCCAGGGTGCTGCGGACCACCGCCGGGGTCAGGCTGAGGGTCAGGTCGTAAGGGTCAAAGGTCATGTTGGTGTCCAGGGAGTAGACAAGGAGGCCCTCTGTGGTCGTGGCCGCCCACTGTCGACCTGTGAAAGGTCATGCAGGTGCAGGTATGTTACAGCAAAGTTTGAAAGGGAATAATCTGCCATATACACACATGAGTGTACACTGTACATGATATTGCATTATAGAAACGGTGTCATGTCTAGTGCATGTGAAAATGGAATATGGACTATAAAGGAAAACAAGAACAATAAACATATTGTCAGACCAACAAAAGTAAATAGCTTATGATGAATAAGAAAATATTTTACTTGCACAGCACATTCATTCTAATTTCTTAAAGGACTGCAAATAAAACATATCTCATATTCTCTTTCTTTCTCTCTCGTTTTCTTCTTATTCTATTCTCCTTGTTCTTGTTATTGTTCTTCTTGTTCTTCTCTTTCTTTCTTTTTTTCTTTATCTTCTTCTTCTCCTTTTTTTCTTTCATTCAGTTTTTCTGTATGAGACAAAATTCTTCTCTGGAATCATTACCAAACAAAACTGTCAAATATCTGGTAGCAAAGACTTTATTACATTCAAAGGGGAACAAAGGCCTCTCACTGACAGCTACCAATTTTTCTTGTTTTGGGGTTGAGATTATGGTATTCAACTTTAAAAAATCACTCTCTGGCTAGATTATGAATGCTTAAAGTTCTCTCTTCCTTTTTATCATCACTCATATTATGTATTATATGTAGGGGGAGAGATGTGAAAAGGGAAGGGGTCCTATCAATATTTGCTACAGTACATCATATGAGCTCTACCCCAATATTTTCCCTCACAGGGAAATTTCTCTGATGAGCAGCAACTGAAGGGTACTGTACTTTTTATGGGTCTTACCATCGTTCTTTCTGGCCTTAATGTCATACGAATGATGTAATTTCATCACATGTACATATCCTTTGCCATGTGCAATTAGTTTTCGGGAATAGACCCCCCCCCCCCCCCACACACACACACACACACTTACACACACAAAAAAGAAGAAGTTATAAATATCTTATAATAAACCAAAATCATTAGGTAAAGCACAACAGATTAAATGTCTGTGCACTTTGAATGAAAGCAGGCACTTTGCAGTTGCCAATCTAGGGAGTGGCACATGAGTGAGAGTCTTTTTTTTTCTCTCAAATAATTTTTATTCACTTCCACTCCAATGATACAAGAAACATCAATTCACTTTTGAATTACTGTACAACATAACAGAATAATTCCTTAAAGATAACAACTGAAATATACATTATCACTTTTCAATATAACAAATAAAATGGCAACAGTAAAGCAATTACCAAAGAAAGAAAAATGTATATCGGAGCCTACAATGTACATCTAGAATAAAACCAATCCTCAAAAACAATTCTCCCTAGCTAACCTAACTACCTTTCCTCACCACTGCTAGAACTACCCCACCTCCCCCCCCAAAAAAAAAAAAAAAATCACACACACAAACAAAATTTAACATAACCTCTTCAGAGGATTGTCTAAATATTTCTACACTCAAACTGATAAGCTTCCCATTTCAGTCAACGGATTTAGACATTACCTCGGAATTTTCCTCGCAGCACTTTTTGCATCATACACATCATGACAACATGTATGCTTCCAGGAACCGTACAGTTTTGGTTGAGACCTAATTTCAGGTTTCTAACATTTTTTGGTGAGATAATGAGAAACCTCTTATGAAATATGAAAGAGCATGTAATTCTAAGATGAATTCAACGTTTATTTGATGAAAATTGGTTTTGAAATGGCTGAGATATCAAAAAATAGTGATTCTAATAAAGTGTGGGACCCACACTTTATTGCGATAGCTTTGTTTTACTTTGTTTTAGGATGTTTCTGTCATTCCAAACCCGATTTTCATCAAATAAACTTTGAATTCCTCCTAAAATGGTATGCTCTGTACTATATCATAAGTGTTTTCTTGGTATCTCGCAAAAAGTTAAAAGCCCAATTCTCATTTCCACCAATACACTACCATCCCTTTCAACTCACTATGTTTCCCTATTAGAATTTCAGTGGATGCTCTAGTGCATTATTCATTCGCCTTTACAATCTATGCAGTTGTCATGTCAATGAAGAGCATCCCATTCCGGAGCATTACTACATTAGTGACAAGAAAATTGTCTATCTACCTCACCGTGAATGCGTGGGGGCTAGTAATGGCCATACCAACCACCTACAAGAGACACCCTGGCTAGCTATGCACCCAGCAGAAAAGGGAAAGAATATCAAAGCTCACCTGTGGCAGAGAACCGCACACAGGACACATCCACCTCCGTCCGATGTCGCCGGGTGCTGCGATGTACCCTGGTGGACCCCGGACCGGCCACTCCCGGCATCCCTGCTCCCGTCTATGAGACGCAAATAAATGAGCCAGTCAACAGACCAAAAGTGATGCTATTTCAAGTTTTCAAGCTTCTTGAAATATAGACATCCATGATAGTAAAGTATTCCCAGCCTTCCTGTCACGAATAGGGCTACCTCACCACAATACATGTAGCTTTTTGGCAAATGACTCATTTTCAACAATATACCTAGATAGCATTATTCCTCAGTGGAGAGCAGCAGAACAAGTGCACTGACCTGCTGAATGGTAACAAGATGACAAGAGTCTGATAGGATTCGAACCCACAACTCTCTTACCAACAGTCAAAACATACACACTAATAATCATAACACCTCCCATTGGATTTTATAAATGCTAAATTTGAACTGTTTCATTCTAATTTTAGTGGTTTCAACAAAGAAATGGTAATTTCTGAAAAAAACCTGCTACATATCTGGAACAATATAAGTCATATAAAATGAATTTTACAATCAAACCCCAAATGTGCATGTATGTCTTCATGTATTTATTTGCTGATCTTATCTATTTATCTGTATATGTTGCATTAACATATTTTAACATAGATGTAACATGTTATAGGTCAAATCAAATCAAAATCTCTAATGCTATTGGAAACAATCTCCATCACGAAATTTATTCCACAAAGACCCGAACGCAGCCTGCACAATTGATGCAAATCTCTTCACTATTAAGAGCATCTTACAGACCTAATCAGGTCTCAATTTCCTTACAAAAACATCGTAATCAATTGCTGCATATCTCTTACAGTTAAAACAAGATTACTTCCTCCAGCTTTCAAAGCCTTATTACACCAAGTAAAGTCAATCGCAAAGGATGGAGAAAAAAACCATGCATCAAGAAAATAAGATATTGCTATCACGTCTCAGGCATGCTTTTCCCCCAGGAGAGATAAAAATAAACATGAAAAAGCCTGAGAGCAGGAGCAATTTCAAACGTCAAAACAAGCAAACTTTAACAGCCGATGCCCACGCAAATAAAACTATAAGATGAAAAAAAAAAAGCAAAAACTAATAAAGGGAAAAATTGGGGGAAGTAGCATCACCCACATAACAATGGTAACCTCTGATGTGCAGCGGGCGAATACCAGAATATATTGTGATTGACACACAAAAAAAGAAGAGAAAAAGAGGATACACTGCGATATATTTAGTACGGTAGGGCTACATACTCATATCAAACTTCCAAAACATTCCCTGCAAGAAATGATAATGATACCAATGGCCCAATTCGAAATCTGCATTTATGGCGGACAAGCTGAATTAACACGGAAAATGTTTCTAATTACGCATGTGACTGTTAGAAAGAATGACGATATTTTAACTCTCAGTGGGAATAAGGACATATTTACAGAAATAGAATTTTTAGCCAGATGCAGTAACATCATGCATGTTCTTATGACTCTAGCTATTTTTAACAACTTCAGGAATCTCTGTAGTCTACTTGTACAGCAAATATGTCAATGCCAGATGAGTGTAAGTTCTATTTAGTAGTGAAGCAACATGAATTACATCCCTCTCTTCTGTCAAGAAAGCTGGATTTTAGAATCAAACATTCACATCAGATTTCTGCCATTAGAAACAGTGGGAGATATGATGAGAACAGACCCTTATTCCTGCCAAAGCAAGAAGTCTTTGTGCAGGCTTTTTTTATTTTAACCCGTTGAGGACAGCTTGCTTTAATTTACTACAATAAGCATTTCCCATAGACACTTGCCCAAGTATACTCGGGACTCGTCCTCAGCGGGTTAAAGAAAATGCAATCTAGCTCCCGGTCAGTTAAAAGGAAATCAATGGCACTGGAGGATGCGATGAAATTTGAAGAGTGCTCGGTTCACATAATTTCTTGCAAAATACTGGCTGCTGATGAAATTCTGTCTCCCCGCTGAAGTTCACAAAATTTTAATCTTGGTGACTCCCACACCAATCTTCTGAATTTGAAAATTCGCTTAAAGGAATTGCATGTCAAGTGCTTACTTCTACTGATACCCCATTTATACTAAAGCAAAAAGGGGGTTATGAAGCCTCCTATAGCATCCTCAAAAAGCCTTAATTACAGTAAAAACGCTACGGGGGTTTGATAAGCTGCTTTTTTGCTGATCTGGGGCCCGTTTCATTAAACTTGTCATCAGTGACAACTGCCACATTTCTATGACAAATTTGCTCTCAGCCAATCAGATGCAAGGATTTCAGTAGCTTGTCACATCAATGACAATTTGTCACTTCATTAAACTTGTCATCAGTGACAACTGCCACATTTCTATGACAAATTTGCTCTCAGCCAATCAGATGCAAGGATTTCAGTAGCTTGTCACATCAATGACAATTTGTCACTTATGACAAGTTTTATGAAACGGGCCCCTGGAAGTTATCACTGAAGGTCATTGCCAGTTTACATTATAAACAAACCAGGCATCGTGATCAACTGCCGCTTATATGTGCTGCACAATTTGCACACTTTTGCGCTTAATCACGTTTGCAGTTATATATTTAAGAAATTCAGAAGCCTGCGCCGTGTATCAGACAGGAACTTGGTTACCATGGGAACAAACCCAGACAGGCCTGCTTGGGCAAAACCAGCCCAAGCAGTATTAACAGACAAGAGACCGCTTTTTTCAAGCAGGTTTTCGAACCTCCTTGAGGAGGCTCTGAAACTCACATGCAGTATAAATTGGGGAAGAGTGACTACTGCCATGGCAGCATACATGAAACTGCCTATTAAAATAGAAAACACAACTCAAAATAAACCTTGTAACCACATCATCCCATCTGCTGAGAGGATGTTTTTGAACATGATTGGCTTATAAATATAAGTCCTCATAATTCCATGAGGACTTTTTAGGGAGATTTTTATACTTTTGATGTGTTCTATTAAAGTGCTATGCCACTCCATGAAATCAAACACACAAAATGGTAGCAAATTCCTTAACTTCTGAATGTAAAATGAAATTTGAAAAAAACGTGTCAAAATAAAGAAAAAGTTATTACACAATTACCCATCCTTTGGGCCCAGTAATTTTTGTTTTCTCTCTCCATTTTACATGGATTGTGTGAATGCATTTCCCAAGGTGATGAAAAAACACTTTTTAATATTATAAGGAATGTGCAATTTATAGGATCTGTATCTTTAAATTGAGACATGGAACAACTTCCTTTCCTTTTCTTTTTTTTTTAACTTGAGGGGTGCTCACTGTACATGGAAAGGAAAAACAATCTACAAATAATTTAAAACCATGTTCAGTCTAATTCTAAAATATCATAGAACAATGACAGATGTCTCATCAAAATTACACATTATAAAAAGCGGTAGAATTCTAGTTTCACAAGTTTTCATCAAATACACACAAACTGAAAGAGGTGATGATATCGTGACTTTACAACTATTCCAATAGATTGTACAAAATAATATCATAAAAATGCTAACTGTTGATGTTTCCACTACTACTACAGTAGGACTTGGTTATCAAACAACAGTGAAATAATAAAAACTAAGTTCCATCTCTTTTATAGCCAATTGTTTCATTTGGGAATGGTCTTTGTATCAATGTCTCTGGCTTTATCAGGGCAACAAGAAGAATTTCATACTCTGGCAAGAAATTGAGTCCACAGTTTCCGCGACGTTCAGTGAGTTCATGGATTATCAAAATTCATGAAATTCTTCCGTCGAGATGTTTATTTACATCGATGTAGGGCAATTTGTCAATCAGAGTTTAAGGATTGCTGGTACACTGTATCTGCATATAAATTTGTTATGTTTGCAATTTTTCTCTCTTAAATTTCCACATGTAAACTTGATTGTACAGCATTCAAAGTTTATAAACTTGCTGAAATCTAGACCAAATTTCATCTTTTATAGCCTCTTTGAACCTTATAATGTGTTTTCCCCGATCCCGTAATCACTTCACTCCATTCTACAAATCTCATGATCGCACGCGGTGAAATCTGGCCGTTGGTCGGGTAAGGGCCCCGGCCTAGGGTGGATGAATTAGCCTACTTTGCAGCAGAGAGGATAAGATCAGTGCAGCGACGGGTGCGGGGATGACAGAGCAAATCGCGATGGTTAAACAACTAGAATTTCCCGCTAACATAAACATTGCGCTCCACCCGTGTGGAAGAGGGAAAAAAAATCGATTAGAGTTCCCCCGCTTTTCTCTCTCTCCCTTCTCCTCCCGACTTGCCTGTCTGTTTTCACAATGAGCTCTTTCACTTGCGATTGCCCAATCTGATTTCGCCCCAAACATTCTGTGTAATTTCAGATCCAGTCTGATGGGATTTGCCCATTTATTTGAGTCAATCAATTCATTGGCTCAGAAAATGTTCCTTTCTCCTCACTCACTCCCTCCCTCTCTCATGTTTTTCTTTGTTAGTCTGAACTATTACAAACAATATTCTATGAGAATTGCCTCCTATGTGGGATATGATCTAAAAATCTATGCTGATTTATAAATCAGCGTCAATTTTTCAGGTCATTAGAAGCATATGGCATTTCAGACTCTCCATCTCCCTTCATTTGCTCTAAAAATATTGAGTAAGTTAAGTAGATCATCTTGAATACAATAACAATTTAGTCCAGCTCTGGGGTAAACTGATTGTTACTATTGTTATTGTTTTTCTTTTTCTTTTTCTTTTCTTTTTCCAAGGAGCATTTTGATTATGATTCAGCTCTGTTGCCATATTGCTGTAATTTGCTAGATAAGCTTTATCAAGCAAGATGAATTAGGATTACTTGGAAACAAAATGACAGGCACACAGCATGACATGCCATATTACATATGTTAGCTAAAATACATCATATCCCTAAAGAGTTACAATTTTGTAGAGCAAGCTTGTTCTCTTCACAAACACAACTCTTTATATTTTCTTCTCTTGATTAGCAAGTCCACTCAGGTGTAGCAATGTACTGTAAAACAATATTTTCGTGGTATGAAATTTTCATGAATTAGAGTCTATAACCTTTTTTGCGGCATGAAATTTTCACGAGTTGCTTCTAACATTCAATGCGTATAGTGTAGACAAGAACTTTCATATACATTTTAATTTTGCCAATCTTGGCTCTCGAGAAAGTTGTGAAATTAAAATGCATATAAAACATTCCTAATTTTACAGTACCACAGTCAAAACAGGAAGATTAGGGCAAAGAGAAAGTTGTGAAATTAAAATGCATATAAAACATTCCTAATTTTACAGTACCACAGTCAAAACAGGAAGATCAGGGCAACACAATAGGGATTAGGAGGATTAGGTAGTCTCTATTTATTGGCAATTACTTTCCGGATATCTATGCCACTCTCAGCTAGCTTGCATGCTGACTGGCAGACAAAGCACAGTAAGAGTTAAATTACCTTTGTGAATTCACACCAATATTTCCTGTATTACTGTATGGGACAGGCATTACTAGGACAGGATGACTAATTGGCCTATGGCAATTTAATGCCATCATTGCATAACACTTACATTTTATACATTATTCAACATTCATATAAGATAAAAACTCTATATACTCAGCCACTTGCAATCTCTGCATATATACACTCTATACACATACACACACACTCACACACACACCATACATCTCCACATACTCTCTAGACATACACACACACACACACACACACACACACACACACACACTTTACATTGAGTGTGCATCTTCTTAGAACTGTGGCTAACTACAAAGCTTAATTTACTCTACAGCAGGTACAACCAGAGCTTGAACATTGCCAGTGGCCCAGCAGTCCAGGACCACTAAAATTTGGTGTCGTGCTATCAAACTTTCAAAAAGCATATACTTTGGGTGACCCGATCAGGCAACTACTATTTAAAAGAAATTGTTTTGCTTCCTTTTATTTAGCAATGCTTCTACAGATAAATGGCACTATATAAATGCTGTTTCATCATCAACATCATCATCACTACTACATTTCAACTTCTGGCAACCAGCATTTCAAATTTGATAAATGTAATGGTCTGAATAGGCCACCAGAGAAAAATAAAATTAGTGTCAAGCCATTGTACAATACTAATACAGCTTCTGTGCTAAGTGTGGTTATCCCACCAGGTGTGACTGTTCATGTTCCTCTTTTATTATCTTGGCATCTTGAGCTGAGACTAACCTCCACCATAAGCAAGGCTTCTATGCTGAAGTTGCTTCCCCCAACTAATGACAGCACACTTAAAACATTTGAAGTTTCTAGCCGTACCTTTTTTTTCCATGCATTCTCCCTGGTACTATTCATGCTCCTTTTTAAACATCATCACATCTTGAGTTGAGACTAACCCTCCTACATCAGCATGGCTTCCAATGCTAAAAGTGACTTCCCTGACAAACAGAAAGACTGTTCATGCTCCCCTGTCAACATCTTGACTTCTTGAGCAGAGACTAATCCTCCTAGATAAAGTACAAGGATGCTGGAAAACTGGCGAAAGAATGGCCAATCCCTGAACAGAGACCAACATTGAAAGTCATACACAGTTTACTGCACATGGAAGATATCGAAAGCGATCCTGTCATGCACATGCTGCAGATGTTATCACATGACATCATTCTGATCATTGCTGGGTAATACGTAGTATTTTGATCTACATTTATCCAACACAATTCAGCTTTGGATTCTCTCCCGTTCACCCACTATCATGTCGAGTGTGCCACTCCTCACAAGTATATTTTTTTCTTCCCTTCTGATTGATTAAACATACCACAATATTCCTCCAAGATTTTCCGTTGAAGCAACTTCTCGCTTGGGAAGACTGGAAGGTTCTGGCAATATTAATTACACCACATATTCTTCCTCTGATATCATATTTTGCTTTGTTCTGTTTTGATCTCTCATGTTATACTTGTGTTTGGTACATGTTTTCATAGGTTACATTTTGTGGGATATATTGATTGTGGTATATTCATCACAGATTGTGGTATATATATGACAGATTGTGGTATATATCACAGATTGTAGTATATATCACAGATTGTGGTATATATCACAGATTGTGGTATATATCACAGATTGTGGTATATATCACAGATTGTGGTATAAATCACAGATTGTGGTATATATCACAGATTGTGGTATATATCACAGATTGTGGTATATATCACAGATTGTGGTATATATCACAACTTGTGGTATATATCACAGATTTTAAGAATACATTACAAATTGTGGTATATATTGCATATTGTGGTATATATTACGGATTGTGGTATATATTGCAGACTGCAGTATATATTACAGAGTTTGGTATGTAATATCATAGATCATACTCTGCTTTCTGCCATGTGGGAGATTGATACATAGAAACAAAAACAACATATTTTCATACCATTTCCACTTAAATATCCTTTCTCTGGAATTATGAAACAGTCTTTCAACGATAGATAACTGGATTTAAAGAATCTCGACAAACGTATAAATATATCAAATCTAGAAACAAACAAGAATGATTAATGTACTGTATACACTGTTATTTTCGCGTACAGATATTTTCATGAATGAGGAGGTCATAGACATTTTCGCGAAATGTTGTTTTCGCGAACTGATGTCGACGCTAACGTAAATGCCCTATTACCCTAGCGCCTGGAGATATTTTCGCGTGTTGTTAAATTCGCGATCCAACTGAGATTCGCGAAATTCATGAAAATTAAACCCTCGCAAAAATAACAGCTTATACAGTAACACATGTACTGTATTATGCTCCAGGAACAAGCACAATATATACAGTCCTTAATCAGTAATCTTCATATGACATACAATCTGCAGTGTACAATCTATATATATAAATGACATTTACAACACAAATGAATTTATACCACATTATCACGTATACTTCACTCAAATTGTTGCCACTTATCTGCCTTTAAATAGCAGCAGAAATGAATGATTTATATCTCAGCATTTCTATCTCCTTTGGGTACAAAACTCATATGTTCATTTTTTAGTCACATACAATGTACGTCTTTGCCTCTTTTCAATGAAAAGTTTGAGGAACAGTGCATACATCTTTAAAAGAAAAATACAATCTAATTTGAAATACATCTGTTCCTGCTCTGACTATATGCATTACCTATCTCTCCTCACAACACACAAACCTATATGCATGTATACATACATACATACACACACACACACACATACATGAACAAACACGCATACCAATAGATGAACTCATAGCCGGAGATGTCAAGTGTCTTGTAATTGACAGATGCCCTCACTAACTGGCTTTATGATCATAACACAAAATCAACATAAAGATATTTTCATGTGAATTCCAGGCCAGCAACATAAATGTGTCCAAGGACAGACATTTGCTTGAATAAAATCAGTAAGACTGGTAGGAGTCCAAATTGTGATTTATTGCCTCAGATATTGATTGATCTGTGGCCCAAGGGAACTCTTCAGATATTAAATTAATAACCCCTCCCCCTCGACTCCACTGCCTACCTCAAATTTCCTAGCTTCATTTGGCTAAATGGGACAGTACCAGGAAAAATTCATTACAAGCAAAAAGGGGGGGGGGGGGAGAAGGGACAGGGAGAGTCGGAGAAAAAATTACACTGCTCAAACAAACAGTTGTAGTTTCTACTTTCCAATATAAGTGACTTGCTGTGGTGAAGAAGGCAACAACCACAAAAACATCCAATTATAAAGTCCTATTGCTTTTTTATTTCTGGTCAAATATCCCCTCCCATGATATTGACAAGTTTTAATCCAATCTTGGCAGAAAGGATGAGGACAATCTCAGCTTTCTCGCATTATTACATCGCTCTTGACCTTTAAATCGGGGGGGGGGGGGGGGTGAAAATTAATGTTCTGTTATATTTCTGCACTTTATCCTGCAAAGTTGCACCACTATAAAAATCACAGTAAATAATGTACTAGTGATTTTATCTAAATGTACAAGTCCTCAAGGGGAAAGGGGAATGTTCTATTTTACTAGTTTGAATATGGATATTTTGTGAAACAAGTGGCTAAACTCACCTCTTCCTGTTTAATACACTTCAGTACTTTGAGTCTACTGTGCACTAGGGATTTAACACAAGCCTCAGGTAGCAAGCTTTTTGGTTGTCATAAACAACTCTTTTTTCTTTTCTTTTTTAAATGTAAGAATTGAATGTGAACATGTCAGTACACTGGTCTAATGAGAATTATTCTATCATCCCATTGGTAAGCAAGTCTCAAACGGCCTGCTTTAGATTATGCAATTACTGCTCACATGCATTCCTCATTAACTCTGCAAAAGCACTGGCATGGGATAACTTGCTCAGTCACAACACAAGAGGGGGTACTTCCACTACCAGCAGCTACCTAATCAAATGTGACTGGTGTCATATCTCTAGACATTACTCAAATATATAATACAAAATGTAAGAATTTTTTTGAAATATATAACTGAAACAGAACACTGCAATTCAAATTCAGTTCAACCTGTGCACACCAACCACTCAATGGAGACAAAAGTGGCCTTCATAGGCAGGTGGACACTGTAGGCAGTGCTTCTTTTTCCTGCTCTGCAGAAACCTACAGCAAGTACATTTACTCACTAAATTGGCAGCATATTTGACTTCAACCCACAGAATTAGTCAGAAAAAAACATAAATGCATCAATACACATCTGAATGCAAAAGGTCTCAAGCTATCACCGATTGTTTCGCCCAAGGGAAAACAACAATACATAAATGTGCATTTCAATTTACCCGTCTTAAACCTGGTTAAACTTTTGTTTGACAAAAAGATTGAAAGAGAGAGGGGGGAGGGAGAGAGGTACAAATTGCTGGCAGCATGAAGAGTAACTGACACACACTGGCACATAGGTCTCAACCTGAAGTTTGTGGTCACTACTTTAAAGGTGCATGGTCCCGGTGTTTATAGTCAAATGCGTACGCGGGCGCACGGTGCACTTTCCTATAGAGACCTACGCTATGGACTCCTCTTTGGCGCTTACGCTTTGGCCCACTTCCCCGAGTCCGGAGAAGTCCGATTCACTGTAGTCAGTGGTCGGATCACAGTTCGGCTCATGATTCGGCTGAGGGGGATGACAGCTTTAGCAAACTTCTTTTGTGATGTCATAATAACAAGCACATATGCACGCACCCTGGCATTACTACAGACTGCGCGATGCGCACAGAAGACAACGAAGGCAACGTTACTTAGCAACACCTATCTACTTTACTCTTAATGACAGCTCAACTTCGGCAATCTTCGTATCAATGCTAACGGTGATCGGCAGTATCATCAACAGCGCCCTCTACACTACCGGGACTATGCACCTTTGATATGAAGTACTGATCACAGGAGTAAAATGAGGTGGATACAGGCTGCATTAGACACGTGGTTGCTACAAGAAGCTTGACTGTAGATTTTGCTATAATGAGCAGTTCATTGCACACGTTCGGCAACCAACCATCTCTACTTAAGCTCAAAATTTCTCAAACAAGCAATACAAAGGAACAATATCCCCAGAGTGGAAAAATGAATAATGGTGATAGTGATACCATAATAATGACATTCATCAGAAGAAAAATACTGAATCATTGTACCTGTAAAGTGATATCACTACTTAGTTTTTTGCTCATATAATAAGTGGAGGTATTTACCTAAAGCATGTTGCAATAATTCTAGTGGCTCTACATGTACCTTACTTTCTTACTGTGCCTCTAGTGTGCGCTCAGTGTTCATATGCACACCTCAAATACACACAGCTTGTATTCCTTCTTTTGTTGGCCCTATTTTCCAATGATAAAGAATCCTTTAAAAAAAATCCTGGATCCATATGGTGAGCCACATCACTATCAAACTTTAATAATCTACTCTTTGTGTCATTATCAACTTTTCCTGAAAATTTCATTCATATCCATTCATAACTTTTGAGTTATTTTGCAAACAGACAAACAGACAAACCAATGCAAACCTCCTTGGTAGAGGTAATAACAATGACAAGAGAAAAGAAAATATCTAAACATATCCAAGAAAAATGAAAGAATGTGGGAAAATACTGCAGGGGAGAACAAACAAGTCAGGACCTGGGGTACAAGCTTTCTATAATTTATCTGCCCTCTGTACAAATGAAATTTGTAAGTTCACAACTGCCGATCTACATTTTTAACAAACATGTCGTTAAAAGAAACCAGCAGGAATCGAACCTGTCATCTACTACTTTCCGTGCAGCGGCACTACCACCAGGCTGTCCCTGGTTACCGGCAGTGGCATGATGAACTTGGAACAAATACCCAAGCTCTGAAATTCTGACATTGTCATGTTAAAATAGTCCAAGGCAGACAAGGCATATCAAATGAAAGCAAGTGACGCAGGACCTGTTTCCAAGGCAGAGAAAGTGTAAAACTCACCTTCATCCCATCCAGTGACGTGTTGGCCGTAATTTCAAACTTCTTGACCAGGAGCTGCTCGGCCACGTGGTAGATGCAGACATGTTTGGACTTTCCCGCCGCCAGCACACACGACCCGTCGGCTGAGTAGCACAGCGTCCGGAAGCACCTTTGGTGGTTGTGAGATGCCAGAGGCCAGGGGATCAATTGTTGTTCTTGTTGTTTTTAGTCACACTTTGTGATAGTAACCATGTAGGCTCCAGACTACCCAAAACCCAGCCCTGGAGTTTACTTGCACACTCATCTTTTTACTGTATATTCGACTGCTTTTTGCTGTTACTTAAATAGTCTGCTTTAAACACTCTCGCCTACTGTCATGTCAGACAATCATCCCAGTTTAGCTTCATGGACAAGCTGCCATAGGGACTATAGCTTCAAGGTTAAAAATTCAACTGAGAATCTATTCACCTCCTGCAAGCTTTCATATAATTTCTTTGGCTTTAAGTATTTAACTAATGCAGACTGCACCCATCAACTGTTATTTTTTCATAAATAAGCAGCACTCTAGCAAGTATAAGACAAAGAGTTGTGCATTATGGATATAATAACATAGAAACCAAGCATTCAAATCAATTGCAGTGATGCAAATAAAGTATTTTATGTTATGCTGCAGTTATACTAGTTACAATGCCACTGATGTGTAATTTTACACAGGATGTCTCATCAACTGTGATAATTATTTATGATTACATATCTACCAGGATATCTGGAAAGATATCAATTCTGGAAAGATATCAATTCAAAAAGGAAATCCAGACCACACTTATCACCACACACTGTGAATACAGTGCTGGCAAGGCTGATTATATTCCATGATAAGAAATCAGACATTCTATCAGCACGATAAGATGAAATGAAGGTTTGAATACTCCAATATCACATGACACTAACACTGTACCTGTATTCCATGAAATGTCACAGTATTTCCCTATCGATCCAGCCCTCAATAACCTAGGGAATAATTTCCTGGTACTGCATCACTATTCGCTGTGCATTTTTTTTTTCTTGGTACATCTGTTACACAAACTTGTGCTGCAATTCTCTTCCATGGTAAAGTGCAGGATACCATTTTAAGATATCACTCATCAGCTGCAATTGCTAAACAAATTCAAGATCGGAAAATTATTCCCTGCTAACCTGAACAAACTTTTGACCTAGTGGTGAAGGGAGGGGTGCAATTTCAGGGGGGGGGGGTCTCTGAGCATATTGGGGAAGTGGTGATTTCCTTACTGCCACTTAAGTACAGGCTATGATGTCACACATTGCCAATTTAAGGAGAATTGAGCATGCAAACATGGAGGGAATGTTGCATTTATGCATGCTCGTTATCAAAAACAGTTTGAAGTGAAGCGCAAATCCATGTTCACATTAACTTAGATAAAACAAGTCCAATCTAACGAACAGAAAGATTAAGTTTTCAGTAAAATTAGACATTATAGGGAGTTATGGAATTTTGAAATTTCATGCATTTAGAAAACAGGACTCTTCATTACTACCACTGATGCAACCAGATGCAGTGATGGGGACCATTACTTTGTGACTGTACTACTGGTTCGCACTCAAAATATATCATGAAAATCATTGTTTTTGCTCAATAATTTAGCAATTACTAACTGCCTGTGATACTTGGCAAGTAATCACTGCTAAGTTATTAACATCACTGCCAAGTTATTTACAGTAATGTAATGGATTGCATATCCTAATATAATTTTTCACTTCATTCTTCCAGCTTGTACATTTAGTGAAGATTCCTGTGCAGGTGATTGGGATATCGCAAAGCCATGACCATCATTAACTTAGCCAAATAGCAAATGTTTTGTGAAAATATAAGACAACTTTTTTATTATGTTTGCCAGCAATGAAACTTAATCTGCTGTTCTGTTTCTTAGAGTTAACTTAAACAGGTCTTATTTCCATAAGCACTGGAATATTTTCCACTTTGAGTGTTGATTTTTCCTGTTGGATTGAAAACTTGGTTTAGTTCTTTACGTACAGGAACATTTTATCAATTGAAAATTCCATAAACTGCAATTATCTTTAATATCTTGCATGGATTAGATGGAACTTACTTTGTTGATGAGGCAGTCTTTGCAGTGACAAGATCCGATTTGCCCCCTGCGCTTCCAAGGTCATGCCGACCCTCGACTGACCCAGTCTGGGTGGCTGTGGACACATCCCAGAAGGTGATCTGGAAGTCCAGTGTAGCCACAGCCAGCTGCTGACCATCAGGTCTGAAGGCCACACACAAAGCTGATTGAGACAAAAAAAAAAAAGAAGAAAAAAAGTGGGATGTGGTGGAAATGGCAAAGCAAAAGTAGCTTTTGGGTAAGAAATACAGTCAAACCTGTCTGTAGTGGTCACCGAAGGGAGACAAAAAAGTGGCCATTATAGAAAGGTGGACACTATAGACACGGTTGTTAGCATGGCTCTTCTCTTGGGGAAAATTGTGCTTAGTGGTCGCATATGGCAGATGGCTGCTATAGAAGGTGGTCGCCATAGACAGGTTTGACTGTAGTACATCCGTGTCACACCAAACACATTTTACAATACGATAATTGACATGGAGTACTGTTCATACATATGGTTCCCCATGTTGACAGAACACACTCACCCCCGCACAGAAGTACGGGAGCTCGTAGAGGTTGCTGTTTCCTTTGTCTCTTTGGACAGTCTAAGTGTTTTTTGTAATGGTGCATCAATTTTGATATGTTGTACTGAGTTTTAGATTTGAAATTGTTTTGGGTATATACAACTGAAGAGAATTCAAATAGATATAGAGTGTATGTGTACATAGCAGTTGTGCTATAGGGTAGATGTGATGATGTAAAGCGCTGTGAAACCATGCAATAGTTTGTAAAAGCTCTGTACAAGTGTAATTTAATTACATTTATATGTAAACACACTTTACCCACCAATAGCAGACAATGCTTTGATTACTAAATCAATCTTGATCACTTGCTGTAAAACATCTATACATGCACTGCACATTTTTCTCTACTGAACATCTCTTTAAGTAAAGTATAACAAATTGATAAGGTAAAGCAGAGAGTTCAGGCAAATTGCAACAATTTGTTGATGACAAGGTATTGGTCATGGGTTTATTTCTCACCATCCGACGTGAGTCGCAGCGTCTCTCTCGCCCCCTTGCCCTCAAAGACCTCCCACAGGCGGACAGTCTTGTCCCATGATGCACTGGCCAGCTGGGAGCCGCTGGGAGAGAAGCTGAGGTCTGCGACTGGCCCTTCATGACCAGCCAGGATCTGAAAAACGGCAGGGGATTTGCAACAGTGGGAGTGGGTCAATTCATAGTTTGTCCACAGACCTAATTGTCCCCTCCCCCACCCCCTTTTTCAATAGCTGTGTTCTACAGAGTATCGAAGTGACGATGTCACAGTCTTTTGTTATAGCTTGGGTTGGAGCCAGGTGCACGCACGAACACATGGGCCAGGAGAGGTTGTTTAGAACAAGTCTCCATGGCGATGAATGGCTATAACATCACACTTTGGTACTCTATTGCTATTTTGGGAACAAGTGTTGCTACTTTCCTTGAATGCTGGTATGTCTCAACCCCCTTCATTCAGACTACGGAGTGGAGGTTCTTTTTGCAAAATACACTGGGTATTGAAGCAAAATTATATTATGCAATGTTTAAGACCACTCTCTGTGTCTAAATCAAATGCTCATAATTATTGTGGATACATATCACATACTGAAACATGGTTTAAGCATCGATTTGAATGGTAGACATTGATAAATCACATCATACTATAAAGGCATGTTTCTGCCCAGTGCTGGCTATCTTCTATAAAAGAACTAAGTCACAAATAACTAATAGTGGAAGACACAGTATTTCTAAAGGGGGAGAAATTGTGCAAAGGCTTTAGTGTAACACCTCTGGACACATACCTCAAGCAATCTGCCTGTTTTCATGGACCACATGAATATCTCAAAGACATCCTGCCCCGCGGCACACACAATGTCGCCACTTGAATCCACGGCCACGCAAGAGAACTGGACCGGCTGGGGGGAGGTGAAGGTCCGGAAATTGCGGTATCTAGCGGAAAAATGAGTTGACAGGAGAGTGTCATGAATATGTATATACGCAAATCAATGTATGCATGATTCCTTCTAGAGAAAGAGAGATCGTACAAATGGCACTTGAGGGAATTAAGTTGTGTTTTGTCATTTCCTCCTAGATGACTGGTGGTTCTGTGGCTTTATTATCATTGAATGTCAGAGATATGATGCCTGTGCGATCTATCGTGTCAATCTCATCTTCAAGGTTTTAATGAAAGTGAAAGGAATATCAATGAGAGAGGAGTACTACAGCTGCAGTCTGCATTGCATTTGATCTATTTCTGACTTTCACAATGTGACCTTGTTGACTTTTCAAACGGCATAATGTATATGCCATACCTTTTGCAGTATGTTGTTGTTGGGTGGTTTTTTGTGTGTGCGTATTTCATGAGTTGGGTGCTATTTGCAATTTGAGCAACTTGCAAAAAATATCAACTCTGACCCAAATATGAATGCAATGTGCACGCATACATGTACAAGTACTTGGTACATGAACCAGGTGCATGATAACACTATACTCTATGATCATGAATCTAACCACTCACACAATTGTTGGGAAGTCCCCATTTGAAAAAAAAAAAAAAAAAATTAGTCTTGCTAAAAGATATGACGTATAAAGTATATCACAGCAGCCTGTTGACAATTCTGCATGAAGTAATACAACCCCTGCTATTACAAACACAATGCATTCATGCATGCACACTGAAATAAAGGGCCCACTGCAGAGACAGGACTTAAACAGAGGTCACATGTTTTAGAGGGCGGCAACCACAGAAAACAAATACCTTCCTACACTTTCTGTAACAGGCAGGGCTATAAATGGGGCGAAGTGGCAAAGTTGGTGCACAGATCCTAGAATATGAATGACAGACACATGGAAACCATCCTGTTCTTGTTCCACAAAGGAAACAAGTAACACTTGTGGAAATAAATTCACCATAGAATATGGAGTACAATCATCTAGGAATGGTGTCAAAGCAAATGTTTCCCCATACCTGTGAAGGTCAAATGCCCGGACTGTTCCGTCCAGTGACGAGGACACTACCACTTTCCCTGCCTGGTTAAAGGTCACGCCCGTCACCCCCGACGTGTGTTCGCTGAAGGTCACAAAGCAGAAGCCACTGGATGTGTTCCATAGTTTGACCTTTGACACAACAAAAACAAATCAATTTGCAACTTCATGACATATTTCCTCTTAACCCTTTGAGGACGAGTCCCGAGTATACTTGGGCAGGTGTCTATGGGAAATGTGTGCTGTAGCAAAATCAGCTTTTTCTCAATGGGTTCGGGGAGTTTTGACTTAATGAGAGCGTTTTGAATAACGCATGTGACTTTACATAGCATGAGATTTTAATTGCCGAATTAATACTTTATCCAAGGTGAAATTCTGCTGGTTGGACTATTGCACAGCTATCATAACTATACATATCAATAATCAAAATCACTACTACTTTACAGTAGTTTTCTTTTGCAGCACAAATAGACATGTATAGATTCTCTTCTACTATTCATGACACAAGTCTGCACAACACTCTGGGTTATGGTATGTCTAGGTATTGTGAGATATTACTGCCAACCTCTTTTCTCTTTTTCAAAATCTCTCTCTGTCTTTTCTTTCTCTCTCCTCTCTTCCACTTGATCTCTTTCTCTCTTCTTCCAGTCTCTTCATTATTTCTCTCTCTTCTTCACTCTTTCTTTCCCTCTTCCAAACTCATTTCCTCTCACTTTCCTCCTCCTCCTCCTCCTCCTCCCCCTCTTCCTCCTCCCCCTCAACCCTCCTCCTCCTCCTCCTCCTCCTCCTCATCATCATCATCATCATCATCATCATCATCATCATCATCATCATCACCATCACCACCATCATCATCATCATCATCACCATCATCACCATCATCATCACCATCATCACCATCATCATCACCATCACCACCATCATCATCATCATCACCACCACCACCACCACCACCACCATCATCATCATCATCATCATCATCATCACCATCATCATCATCATCATCATCATCATCATCACCATCATCACCATCATCATCATCTCCTGTACCTTCCCGTCGTCGCCCCCGGTAACGATGAGCATGCCGTCCCGCGAGTAGTCCAGGCAGCTCATGTTGTTGAAGTGACCCTGCTGCTTCAGCACGTAGCTCTCACTCTGCCATTCCCACACCAGCAGCTGACCGATGCCCGTACAGCCAAAGGCGATCCAGTCCCCTGGTGAGTTGAAGACCACTGATGCCACCTTCTGGCTGGAAATGCTGTGGTATGGTAGAGGTTTAAAAAAATAAATTTATATAACTTTATATCAAAACAAAATGTTGCATATCACACTTAATAGAACATTTCTGTATTAAATGAATTCAAATTTATGTGTTCCTTTTCCTACAGTCTAGTAACAAACCTGTTATTTCATCACATGTTCCCTCAAATGAAATTTCTATGCAGGAATTCACTTGAATAGCATTCAGCAGTTGTTGCTAGGTGGGGCAAGTCTGGCAAGATTTGTTGTTGTTAAGGCAATCTTTTGTGAACAAAAGCATGCATGGAATTTGAATGCAGAACAGAACAGTTTGTGGGAAGCTGTGGAATGCTGACTTACTTTGTGCTACCAACTGAATTTCAACACAGTTTCAGTAATTTAACTACACATGCGAAGTGCAGTGGTCTAAAGGCCTAACTTGGGTTGGAAAGTAATTAATGTATTCAAGTTTAGTGCACTGATTGTTGAAAATGGTTTGTTTTTAGTGGTTGTCTCTTCATGGTTTGTTGCATCCACAAACCAAAATGCACTCTAGATTAACTCATTAGCTTCTAATAGCTCAACAATTAGTTGCTGATGTTTACACCTATTCATTTCAGTACAGATGTCAAATTGGTGAAATGCTTGTTCCCACATAATCAGCTGAGAAGGGTGCCCTGGCAAAGGATGTATGATAAGGCAAAGCACTGTTGCCCTTCAATTTGACTTTCGCGGAGGCTTACGACAGAAACAAAACTCTGCACAGCATACCTGAGTGTGTGGATGAGGTTGAAGTCTGGCATCTCATGGATGTGAAAGAGACCAGACGCAAACCCAACAACAAGTATGTGGTTCTTCTTGTGGTAGTCAGCGCACGTCAGGTTGTTGAAGTGGCCCTCCTTATTGAAGAAATGCCTGCAATACATAGACAAGACTACAATTATAGATGATGATCACGGCAGTGCAATCAACAACTGGCTTACCTCCAAAGCACCCACCCAATTCAAACAAGACTAAAGTGTCAGGAATAATTCTTGGAGAAATCCTATCAGGTTTCACATATTGCACTTGCAGATGGCTATTGGCACCACACCAAAATATTACCCCGTTCCATACAGAAACCTGGTATACCTCGTTCCCAAAAAGTAGACAAGAGTGTCTGCATTCGTGCCCTAAATTCATGTTTATCTATTTTATGCAGACCAGAAAAATGATGTCGATCAAAAGATTATAGTTTCTTCTATCAATATCTGTTGTTTTTCTGTATCAAAACTGCATTTTTTTAGTCTAATCTTCCTTTTTTTCGATGTTGTCATGCACTTGCTTTGCTATAAAACTGGTATGAAGGCATACGTAGCCCTAAAGGCTGAGCTCACTAGATTTTGACTTTCACTAACCCCATTCCAGTGCCCTTTTATACTGTATGACAAAAGAGTTTGAGAGCATGCTCTATTCCTATCTCATGTCCAATTCATATTTTGCATTGTTCTACGGCACATGCAGTTGACATTGGAAAGAGAAAGTATGTAATGCTTGACTGCTTTCAAACAGGGTAATTACCAACCTGTCCGTTCTTTGTTGACGGGCAAAAGAAACTCATGGGGGCATTGAAGGCTCTTGGAGAATTGCTGGAGAAACAGGGTTACAGATTTTAACAAAATTCATATCAAACCTGGTAAAAGTAAGTACAGTTCGACCTCGATTATCCGGCCATGTCGGGACCGGCGATCATCCAGATAAGCGAATTGGCCGGATATGGGAGACACAATGTTAATGTATATAGCTGCCGTCCAAGCTGCCGTCCCAGTGCACTGGCAGCTGTAGGCAGGTATAGCGTACCCCGCAACGGTGGTGTTATGCTAGCCTGCGCAAAATTGTAGTCCCTTCTTCACAAAACTGCTTACTTTCACGATGATAATGTGGTGTGAATCTATGTTAGTTCTGTTGGGAATATTGTAGGTAAATCGTGTGAGTTTTGTAGAAATTTTAATTGAGTTTAAAGTCATTGTTTTTTTCTCAATTTTTGGATGAAAAAAAGTCCTTCACTGCGTGAACGCGTCCGGATAATAGAGATTTCCGGATAAAAGGAGGCCGGATAATCGAGGTCGAACTGTATAACTAAATTTTGCAAAGACAAAGCAATTGTATATACCACCACTACAAAAATTGTTCTCTTACTTTGCAACTCTTGTGTATGTCATCTTGTTCTTCCTTCCTCCTTTCTCCTCCTCCTTCTTCTCTGGTCCTTCATCTTCATCTTCTTCTTCATCATCTTCTCCATCTTCCCTCTCCACTCTCATTCTCTTCCTGGGATGGCGGGGGCGATATCTCTCCTGTGCTGGCCGCAGGTCTTCGAGGTCGATATCGCTCTCCCAGACGTTCAGCCTGCCCTTCCGACACATCGTGAAGAGCTGATGATTAGCAAGTTAAGGAGACGTCATGACATGCGCTCTTATTTGAGACTACTGTCTTTGAAACTGCACTGCTCTTGCACATGATAATCACGCCTTTAAATTAAATTTTGGTTGATACATGCACAGCAAGACAAATACAGTTTATCAGTATCATCTGATTAGAAGTGAGAGAAAAAGATGTAACACAAGAACCTTTATTTGGATGAAATAGAAATCGATCATAAGCTGGCCATGACGTTGACACCATTACACTTAACCTACTGGAGTTCCTCCTGTACAGAGGTAACAAACAGTAATTGTAAAAACTTGTGTGGATTGATTTTTTTCTATTGCCAAGCATTTCTAATTTTTTGCTTAACATTCCTGCACAGAGTCACAAGGAAGGCACTGTTTGTTTTGTTTGACACTTGCTTGTCTGATAAAGAATACTGAAATTTGTTTAACCACAGTAACCATGATGTTTCAATCACACAATTACTGTCATCTGAACACTGCAACTGTGTGTATCTGATGGTAGTCCAAGCTCTACCTAGTATACAGACAGTGTGGTATGATAACTGTTGGACACCATATTATGGAAGAGAAAAGTTGTAAACAACCAAAGAGCTGTTCCAGAGTTAACATTCTTATCTCACAGTACTCTGCACACAAGACAGCTCAAGCCTGTATAAAGAATGACTATGCATAAAAATATGACAATTTGAAATGTGGCCATTGGCTTGAAAGGATACATCCAGTGAGTTTTCCTCAAAGAAACAGGCAACAATCTTGTCCTGATGACCACCCAGGCCGTAGATGACCAGCTGGTCTTTGTCTGTCACGGCGTAAACACGTGTACTCATATCCTTTGATCCCACAGCAAGGACTCTGAAGTAGGATGGGTACAGAAGAATCGTAAGCATGCAAAAATCATGCTAGTCTCCCATGCACATTTTGTTTGTTTGTTTCTTTTTGAGCATTTCAGTATTACTTCCTACAGATATCTGTCATATAAGATGTAGATTACCTATAGTTCTCATATCACATCCTGTCATAGACTGACAAAATCTTATGAAACAAACTACACTAAAGACGGACTTGCTGTTTGAAGAGAGAGCACTTAAAAACACTGGAAAGAAAAGAAGTTCAAGCAAAATTGGTCATAGAGTGAGAACACTATGACCTGTCAACTGCCATTTAATTGTCATTTGACTCGTATCATTCTTTCTCAACAGAAAATGTCCCCCCCCCCCCCCCCCCACCCATGCCTCCTAATAAAGACACATAAACATTCAAACAAACATTTTCATTACACACCTTCCAGGAGAGAAATCAACATAAAAATGCAGTCATGAGAATTACAGCTCTGGTCATTCTTAGCCTAAAGTGGACTTCAAGCAAGAGGGCTATTATTCAGGAAACCCATCTATTTGCTGTAATTGAAGTGGCTTATCAGCATGAAATATCAGATGCTGACACTCTTATTCATTACGGTCATACTTTTCTTGAATACATTTTGGTCTGATTTACACAGATCTTTTACTCACTTCCTGCTCTAATTTATCAATTTTGTTCCACACAGTCTCAACTACTTCCATGCTGTTCTAATTCCCAATCAGGTGACTATCTTTAGATTCACTGTCCATGAATTTTTTCAATCAGACGATAAAACTATTTGTGACATCGACACTTTATCCTGCTTGGAGGAATTCATACTCATCTAAATCTTAGTGTCAGCTTGACAATATGTTAGCACGTCATTCCCCTAAATCAAATTCTATAAGAAAAACAAAATAAAACCCTACTCTGAATCTGATGTCCAGTCAATACAGGTGGTCTTGTCGTACGCTCCTTTAAGTGTCCGGCTGAGCCTCAGGGGGTTAAACTCTCTGCTGCCACTAGATGGTGCATCGTAGACAAGGATCACATCTTTCTTGGTGGCGGCAATTCTCCTGTGGACACAAAAAAGGTCATGCTTTAATTTTGACGAGAGTTCAAGGTTAATTGAGATATGCATACATACACCAGGGCTTGATACTAACTTTTTTTCTCTGGTGGCCTGTTTGGGCTACTAAAATCCTTTCAATTTGTAATTTTGGTTGCCCAAGATGAAAGGAATTGATACAAAAATCTATTTTGAATCTTAGTTGCCCGATTGGACCACCAAAAGATGACCTTTTTGGAAATTTGGTGGCCCGACATCACGTTTAATGGTCCCTGGCCACTAGACCACCACTAAAGTTGAGCCCTACATACACTGATGCTTCATATTAGACAAAAATTGAAAGGGATTTTTTTTTTTTTTTTGGGGGGGGGGGAATACCACTAATGATTTATATTGCATGTAAGGAATGGCGGATGCAGACATTTTTAGGAAGGGATGTAGTTTCTGTGAGAGAAATGCCTATAAATGTGTAACATCACCTTGCAGAACTGAATAATTTGTAATGAAAAAGAGAATCTAGAAAGGAAGTTTTTCCATGGCAGATTACTCTGTGCTTCAAATGAAACAACTGATATACAACTCAGGGAAATTCTACCATCTTTTTATTTCCTTTCATTCACTGCTACAAGATTTGGACATGCTTTTCTCCATCTCTGGTTCATATTACTGCATTGTGTCTGACAGATCACCAAAATAATTTCAAGCAGTATATAAAAGGTTCTGAAGATGTGACTTTCTGTGCTGCTCAAAGTCACCCTAGCACAAGAGCCCGATAGTGAGATTACTAACCATCCCCCTATATCAGTGATCTTTCTCTTTCCTGACACAAAGTAAAACCAAAAGAAAACTATCGTCTTGTAATTACATCTCACCATTGGCATTGGATAGATGTAAGGATGGGTTGATCAACCTAATGATCAATCTGTGTATCTATTTCATGTGTTGCTTTCTAATATGAGACATTTTTATTTGCCATGGGTCATTGGATAGGGTTTGCTATGTAACTCAATGTTCTGTATCCATACAGGTTGATCTTATTTTACAGAGTACAGAGAAGGGCACTAGCTTTAATCACTAATGATCAGTCAATCAAATGCAAAAATTCCCCCACTAAATGTTACATTTGAACTTCTGTACATCAATAAACTTCAACTTCCATTGATCCATGAGTCACATAGATTCCGCTTCCTCACTTTGTTTCTATGAAGACAAGCTGCAACAAATCACTATTCATATCTGTATTTCCAGTCATAGCATACCTCCCACCCAATGAGCTGTCACCGTTACCCTAACCACACATTTCCCTTTGGCACAAACACACACAAACATGAACCATGACACATACATTCAACACAGAGCCACAAACAACGACAACACTGAACAGTGCATCACCCTTAAAGTAATCAATTTTACATTTAGGAAACAAAAACACACAACACACAACAAAATAAAATCAGTGCAGGAGGAAGAGAACGCTTCCTCCATCGACCTCTGCAAGCACGAGGAATGGAGCTGATCCCTCCGCGTATCCTGTCATGATTCTAATCACGCTTCCTGCATGACGGAATGCTGTACTACAGCTTGTAACACTGCAAGTGACGGTGGAAGTGGTACCAGTGGAAAATGAACCAAATGCCTAATCACTTTGCAGAGGCTTGGCAGCAGGTATTTTTGCCAATATGACATGAACACCTTTTTTCCCAAAGTGTGAGTTTTAGTGCATATTCAAGTACAATACCAACTTTTGTGTCCCTGCATTGTATACTATTGTATCAATACAGATGCACTTGAATATTGCCCCCCCCCCCAAAAAAAAAAAAAAAAAAAAAAACACAGTAAAACAAACACAACAGCAAACAAATAACATAAAATCGAGCTTCATGATATATATATATTATATATAATTATATATAATTTTTTGTTTTTTTGTTTGTTTGTTTTTCTAACACTAAAAGAGAATTAAAGAATTTGGTCCTTCATAGACCTGGTTGAGGCTGGAGTTAATTATTGTTTCTTTGCACTCATACCTGCTTTCCACAGCACAAAGAATATCTGACAAGGATCTCGGTTAACCTGTGTGTTTGATTTGTCTGTGAATCTGATTAGCCACTCTATAAAGGCCAAATCAGAAAAATGCCCTTAAGGTAGCCAAGATTCAAACTATCTAAACACTAATGAAACTTTTGAATTTCAGAATCTTATATCAAATACTTCTGTATTAACCCGTTGAGGACGAGTCCCGAGTATACTCGGGCAGGTGTCTATGGGAAATGCGTGTTGTAGCGAAATCAATCCGTCCTCAACGGGTTAAATTGTAGATTGTGACTTTAGACTTACAAAGTTGAGTCTGCATGAAAACAAACAAAGGGAGAAAAGGCCACTGACATTAAAATTACAAGGGTAAACCAAGACAAAAAGGGTCAAAGCTACCTGTACTGCAAACTAATTTGTATTAAGCATCTGCAGAATCAATCTGGTAGTCTAAGGTTTTTTAGGCAATGAGTTAAATTGCACGGAACCTGAAATCCGGTTTCATAAAGGAAGAACAGCTCTAAAACTTTGTTTAACACACCTCAGCTCACTTAACTGTGGATTTGTATTGGTACCATCAAAGGTTCCACAGGTTCCTCTACAGTTCTTTTCAATGCACAACTAATACTGACTTCCATTTTTGTACACACATACATCAGGCATACATACACACTAAACATCATGCTAAATGCTAGCATACCTATGCAAACTCCCATGGAAATTGCAGAATAATTTCATCAACAAAAGTGAATACTGAAGCAATCTAACTTACAGAAATGCATTACTCAAATAGCAGATGAACTGTCTTAGCTATGTAATGTTTGTATTTAGGGTAACCCCTTAGTGAACTGCCCCCCCCCCCCCAAAAAAAAAAGGTCAGATTCAAAAGGGACTCACTTTCCATTGGGGCTGTATTTGACACTCTCCACCCGTCCATTGAAGTTGAAATGATGCAGAACAGACTTGCTAATAAGGCTACACAAGAGGGCTTCTCCTTCTGTGAAATGAAACATGAGCGTGATAAAGGTTACACATTCAATCACTAAATCATGGGAGAATTCTGCTGTTGAAAGTATCATCCCATCACCTGTAAATTTCACAAGATACCTTAAAGGTAGGGAATCCCATTTGCATGCCTCAAATGAAGAGTTGTATAAATACAGTGGTATGTTGAAGAGAGTATCATTTTAGAAACTCCCATAAAGTATTGAAAGTGGAAGGTAACATTTAGTACATTTTTATTGACCGTTAGATTTTGAATTGAATTTTTTTTCGGGGCTCACCGTAAATTCCAGTACATTACTAGGCTACCTTTGCAGACCCATGTACTGCATGTGTGTCCATCATGTATATTTTGTGAAGAAAGTTCATCAAAACTTACAAACATTTCTATATACATTCTTGCCACACACTCTATATGTTTTTACATCAGCTCCTATACTTTTAGATTTGTGTTTATAGATAAAAAGATACAGAAGACTGCAACAAAAAGGCTTAAGTGTGGCTGACACACAGAACTACTGAGTAGTTGAGTTTTGTGCATTATTCAAATTGTAGATAACTGTTGACTTCCAAATTTCTCAGCAGTGGCCTAAACAAGTCCCCTGAGGTTCATATTTAATGTTTTGCTGCATTTTGGGAGGTCTGTAAAAGGTATCCCCTAACTTTAATTTAGAGAAATACTACAAGGAACAGGTTAAACACATAAAAAACTGCAAATAGTTTTTAAAAATGTTAGCTAACATATTAGCTCATTTGCAAGAGAATACCAGGTACAGTAATCTTTTGAACTAATGAAAAATCCTTCAAAGTTTAATAGCAAAAGGCTTTTGAAATTCTGTCACCGAAACAAGCACTCAGGCATGAGCTAAAATGGCCTTGAACAAAAGAGGAGCTTTCACTCTCTCCCTAAAGAAAGGCTAACAATAAGTATCAGAGATCAAAACAAAAAAGATAGAGCACCAAACCACACAAGTGTGGCTTCAGGGACTTCACGGGTCAAACATCATGTGCAGTCATGAAGCAATATTCAGCGCACACAGATAGTATGGCGGCGTCAGTACAAACACACATCGTAATCACGATACACCAAGAGCCTTGCAGTTACAGTAAAACTGGAACTAAATTTCAAATTTTTCCAACACTTTGAAAAGTTGTTTGCATTTTCTGAACTTTCTACAATGAAATGTGTGGGACTCTGCAGTATGAATGACCAACTTGCACTTTAATTTCAACTTATTTCTCTTTTGAGGACACAGGCTTGAATAAAAAAAAAAAAAAAAAAAAAAAAAAAAATATATATATATATATATATATATATATATATATATATATATATATATGGTACAATAGTAGCAAGAGCATAGAATCACATATTTCTAAAATTTAATTTCTAAAGATTGTTTTTTCTTAAGATTGAAAGTTCCACATATGTTAGTTTGATAGTTATCTATGTGAAACAGTTGTTTAAATTTCTTATTTCTTACTGTGCCTCTTAATGAAATTTGTATTTTTTTTTTTACATTGGGTACTGACTTTTATGTAAATTGTGATATTAATGTACCAGTACTGTCACACGTTTATTGGGTGCACCAGGTGGGTTGGGGAGGATGGCCTGAAGGCCCAAATCATTTGTGACCCACTACACAAAAGGATCCGAAAGTTGAAAGTCGGATTTTCTGAAAACGACATGACATTATTCCCTTATTCTTTTGCTTTAATTTCATATATAACACGACTCATAAAAGTACTCGGTTGCAGAGATATCAATGATTTTATGAGAGCATGTCGAGTGGTCTAGAAAATCAGCGTTTCGAGAAAACCACCGTCAAAGTTTTCCTTCAGACGCAATCGTGATCAAGGGGACGTAAGACAGATTTCATCTCTTGACAATAGAAGGTATGCTCCTAGCAACCTTCGCAATATCCATTCAAGCTTAACGCTAGCGGTCTATGCAGGACCAATCAGTAACCAAGATGCCACGCACTGACCAATAAGATCACTCCCTCATTGCTAAATCCAAATCTTCGGACACATTTCTGTTCCGTTGAAAGTCGGAAATCATGGCTCGGAAAAACGTTAATTTCTTGCCTTTCCTTTGATTATTTAGCTTCTAAATTTCAGCACATAATAGACAAAACATTAGACTACATAATTATGTCAAAAACAGAAATTCAATGGTTTTGACCGATTTTGATGACCCGACTTCAAACTTGATTTTCTCAGCTCAGCCCTCAGCTCGTATGTATGTCCTGATTGTGTATTACGTATTAATGTAAATATTTGTAATTGAAAGCCGAATAAATTAAAAAAATGGATAATAACAATAATAATGATGATGATGATAATAATAATAACAACAACCACAACCACAACAACAACAACAATAATAATAATAAGATAATCAAGATGAACAAACCTGTATCCACAAGAACAGCTGTATGTCCATCTGGTGAGAGGGCCACACAGGCAATGTTCCGCTTCAACTCTATGTCAAATGTTTCGGACTTGTTGCTAAACAGAAAAAAATAAATTACAAAATAATCCTCAGAAAAATTAACTAGGGTTATACAAAGAGAATTTATCCTGGTGAAGTTACAGGTATCTACAATTCTAAAAAGTGATGCACAGTAAGTATCGACATCAAAGAATAGAATTGTAGAAATGGTAAAGAAGTTATGACTTTTGAAATCACCTATTAATAGATTCAATGGGAAGCTGAACTTGCATTATCCCTTTACTGATTGTAACATGGGTAATTGCATGACATTGCTTTGTTTGTTATGCACACTACCTGATGCGCACTAACTGACTAAGATAGAGTTTTGTTTGATTTGTATGAAAGAAATGCCACTGTCCACTTCGGAGCTCTGGATAAATGGAATGACCATATCATAAGCTGACCATCGGCCACTTACATTTTCCTTCAGAAAATGTGACATACAAGAAACTTATGCACATATAATAAAACAAATATGGTCTCAAATGCACGAGCAATACCATAGTATAAGAACTGCAATTATCATAGCACATATGCAGTATGCAGATGATGCAATTTTATACGGCTATAATCTAAAATAAATTACACTTCTCCTGAATCCAAACTTTCAACTGACATCCTAGCATTTTACTGCTTAATTTATTCACAGCAACTGTTATTTATAACTTTTAGGTACAATTATCATGCAAATGTACATAAGCAACCAGCATCACACATATAGAAATAAAAACACACAGGTTGTTTTACAAAAACACAACCTCACAGATAAATAAACATGGTCTGCTATCACAAATGTTTGAACAAATTACAGTCTACTGCATATTTTATTTTCTAGGTTTGCGAACTGGGACTGTGAGACAAATTTTGTGAGTGGCTGAATTCATAATCGAGATCCTCATATAATTGAATGAAAAAGAAGATTCAGTCCTTTTCCAACCCTGGAAATGAAACATAAGATGTACAGCAATATACAAAGTATTTGTGTCATGACAGGCAGTACTTTGGCAAGTTGTTGATTTAAAAATTATATCCAATCAGTCAACTGCCAAATTGGCTAAAATAAAACACCATGAAATGTACCGGTACTGAGTTTACAGTCCGAATCACACAAGAGCATTATCACTGTTTTTGTTGTTGTTGTTTGGCAATGGCAGTAAATTACGCCACAAATTTGAACAGTTGAGAGGAGATCAAAATCTAACGTTGAAGTAGGAACGAACATTGTAGAGTATCCTACTATAGTAAATCATTGCTTTCCACGGTTTCTCCATTAATTCCCATAAATGTACATGATGCTTGGATACAAAATGAAACTCAACAGTGATTTGGATCATGGATCTTTGTCAATTTAAAGACATACATTGCTCCAGATGGCTTAGAAAGAAATATGACAAAAATTCTCAGCATTCACACAAGTGATGCATTTTTAATAATGCATAAGACTAGAATAAATAGGCCATGTACTACTGTACAAGCTGTTATTTTTGCAAGGGTTTAATTTTCACAAATTCGCAAATCATTGTTGATGTCGCCATGCACAAGGGTGACAAGGGCACTTCTGATAGCCTTGTGTCAATCCACTAAAAAAAAAAAAAAAATCTCACAAAAATGTTTGTGACCCCCTAATCTGCAAAAATACCTGTATGCAAAAATAATGGCTTAAATAGTTGTTGCAGTTGCATTGACACAAGTTTGATGTTTTTTTTTTCTCTCAACACACTTACTTCTTCAGGTCAAATCTTGTCACTCGGTTGCCCACAGGACTGATGACACTGTCTCCGTCATTGGTAAAAGTCAGGTTCCCTCGCCGGTAGACAGACCCCAACAGGTTTGAAAACTGAGTGCCATTTGTGAAGGAATGACAAATACATACTCAACAATAATTCTGAGGCTGGTTAGACTTTAATAACTAATGTGTTATTGCAGAAAAAATGGCATCAAACCATTATAGTCAAACCTGTGTATAGTGGCCACCCCAAGGGAGACATAAAAAGTGGTCATTATAGACAAGTGGCCACTATAGACAAGGTTTTTAACATGACTTTTTCTCTATGGAGGAATCATTATCAGTGGTCTGCAATATCTCAATATGGATACTTACAGCATCAAACTGTAATTTTCAACAATTTATCAAATGCAGACCTACCAAGTCTCAGGCCTATGGCATGAGCCTCACTCCCCAGTTTAACCCATTGAATGCTCATCTGCCCAGCAATCATTTTCTCACACCTCCCATGAAGATGAAGAAAAAAAAATATGCAGCAGGTACATGTAGATCAACAATAAACATTAGATATATGCCCGATTGTATGCTTAGCTGAGTGAGGTAAACTCTTTCCTTATTATCTTTTTTGTTGGCTAAAGGAAGATAAATAATATATGGGCTGTATCTGTCTGAAATATGAAAAAAGTTCAAGGGGCATCCATTTTAAAGCTGCCTCCCTTCAGTTGTCTTGCTAAATTGCAGTTTCTCTCTCCCAGCCAGTTGAGAAACTTGGCATCAATGCAAATGTAGGTTTACTTTTCTAATTCAAATCACCAGGTTGCGTGATGAAAAGGAATTTTAAGTCTTTCAAGTGACCTAGATTACAACATAACATTAGAGTAAATGTCCCACTTCGCAGCCAGGCACTGGTTCGCAGCCACTACAGCATATTTGGTAATATAACGCTAAACACAGCGACACACTTCATACACGTGTATACCACACATTCACTAACACACTGCCATCCTACAAAATTCAACTGATGACATGGAAAAAATCTCCACCAAAAATGAAATTTTTTCACTTAAATGATGACATCTTGCATCAAAAACTTCATTTTCGGTACTTCTTAACATCATAATTAAGGATCAAGGGTCTAAGAAACTGGATATCTTGTCATTTTCCTGATGTTTGTGGATTTTGAATACATGTCCTCTTGTTCGCGGTCGGTGCAAGCACGAGAGCCCTTTTCACGTGCTTTCGCAATGGAACTTGGCGCTTACACATAACGTTCGCGAGCCAAATGAAGGCATTCAGCAGAAGATCGCACAGCAAGCGCGTATTGCATAGGAATTGTACATCAGGCCGCGAATCGAACTACCACGGTCGCGAACCAGCAGACGTTGTACCGGATTGCGGTTGTGGTCATTATTTACTATCGCGATGGACATTGGTCTTGCGATTTTGACAATATCATAAATTGTTAAGTAGTCAACCTTTATGTTATAACCTGGGTTAAAGCAATTAGCAAGTTTGCGTTTCAGAGTGGAAAAACCCTTATGCAGCGGCGAACTGGGACTTTTACTCTAGATCGTAGATGAATAGGGTAGGAGGAGACCTACATTGTAGAAGGTTCTACATACTAGTCTCTAAGGAACATATTTCTATATCCCCGACGACAAGAATAAGATACAGACCGATCTTTCGGTCAAATGTCAATAACTGATGGTAGGGTAACTGTGACCAGCCCAACGCTACTCCCACAGTAAACTGTGTACAAGGAGCACCCCAAGGTTAATGGTAGGGTATCCCCTCATTTACCAGGGATACACAAACACTAACAGTAACACAGTAACATAACAGGACTTAATAACATAAAATAGAGAATCTGTAACTTAGTGTAAGAATATTGCACAATGCACATGCCTAGGCTATACTTTAGTGATAGATAAGTTGTCTCTCTGTCTACATTTCCAGGTGAATTGATCTAGATATCTAGTGTGGTCTAGTCTAGAGACTCTGTACTCTTCCTAGACTAAATTTAATGCTAAACAAAAATGAAGTGAAGAAGCCCACAATTGCACAAACAACTCACAAGACAACACAACTCAAGTCTCTCACTACAGTGTAGAGTTCTAGTGACTGCACAGTCGAGTCACAGGGTTGCGGTTGCCCTGTAGAAACCTGATGGTAACAAACTGGTAATAATTTTACTAATGTTTATCATGGATAACGTTAATGTTTATCAGATGTTGCTTCCAAGGAGCTGCGTTTGGTATTTGCATAACGGACCGTTGTAAAAACAACAAAATAATGAGCACGTGGGACTACAGTTCTACCGTGAAACACGAATGTAATCAGTAATGTCCCGTTTGGTGTACATACCACAGCACTGGAACCCCTAGTTCGTAACTCACCTTATACGAAAATTTCATATTGTGATTCTTTTAATATTCTGTCCCTTCCAAGGTATGACAGATGTTCCACTTTCATCGACGAGAAGAATAGATAAGGTCTTCGGGCCGGGTTAAGCAAATTTGTCATAGATTACACACAGATGTACAGGTGGGACTTAAACCACATGGTAGCGTGTGTTATGTGTTTATAAACGTCACATGTGTGTACGAGTGTGTAGATTTCTAGCTAGACTTCTACCAGACTCACAGAATATTAAATTCTAGCAGCACGCTTGCGACGGCAGTTCGCATTTGTCCATACTGCATGGTTGTAAAATCATTTTTATCAAAATCGAGGCTATTAGTATAGGTAATTTAAGAATAGCCCTTTGACCCCACTGAAAAACAAGAGTGTAAATCGGAAATATAAATTCTACATGTAAATCCGTACTATATAAATTGAACTTCCCTACCAATACACTGTAGGCGAAAAAAAAAAGAACTCTGAATTGTTGGAGCCGAAAAAGACTTTCATTGATAGGGAAATAACTGTTATCTAACCGTTATTGTTACCAAAGCACTTGTTCTTATTTACACATTTGTGTAGACCTAATAGATATTGATATCCCCCACACACACAAAAAAAAAAACTAAACTAAAAAAAAAGAAAGAAAAGAAATTGAATAGCTTATTTGTTGTTTCGTTCGATTTGGAATAATGGTAATGACCGAGTCAAAGGAGGTGCATTGTGTAATCAATATGAAAAAGGTGGTCTGAGAATGATTGACCCATTTCCTACTCAAAAGCCCAATGGTGTGGGTTAAACACTTTTTTTTTTCAATGAGAGTTATTCTATAGAACAAGTGTTGAAATTGTTGATATTGTTCCAACAAATTATCTCCAAATTGGTCAGAGTATATCAAAATACCTCAATAATTTATGTTCAACTGTAATAAAAAGATGCCCTCGGAGAACAAATGGGAAGAGTGGTTAGCTTTAAACATTGAGATAGATGGTCGGGTCAACCATAAGCGTATAACTTTCAGTGTAGGCTATATCATATAGAAATGCAAATCAAATCATTCTCCTAAACTTTTTCATAATGCAATTGGTTTAAACTCCTTTCTGTATAAGATTGATAGAAGGGAATCATCTTTGTGCACTTTTTGCAAAAATTACTCTAATTGTTCCTTGATTGTGAAATGCTATCACAACTGTGGGAAAAACTCTTCAGTGCTATGTACGAACTAATACAATAAATAAAACATCTTTCTTATGATACTTTTAATTAGTTTGGTATTGATAATGATAGTGAACACTATATGAGCATAAACCTTTTGTTTTTGTCTTTCAAGTGTTTTATACGTAATTAGTTGTAATCAGCAAATAGAATTGAATTATCAAGCATTTCTTCCATTTGTTAATTCCAAAAGGTCAGTTGATAAGATTGCAGAAAAAAAAGATACAATGAGCTCCCACTGCATTTTAAGAAATGGTCTAGTTTAGGACATAAATAGCTGTGGTGTGTTTAGTTTTAAACTTTTGGGAATACTCGTGTGTTTTTTTTTTACATAGGAGCCTATAATTTGGTAAGAAATGAAGAGATACACTTATTAGCATTATCATTTTTCTTTCATTATATTAGTATATATCTATACGCTGTTATATCGGTATATTATATAAGCAGTAGTGATGCTTTTATATGAAGGATTTTGGTTTCAATAAAACAAAAATAAACAAAACAAAAACGGAATTGCGGCAAGTCATTTTGTTATCAAACTGTTCAAGCGTTGTATATAATGCAATCAGCATTCAAGCATTGAAGACCAGTATGATTAAAAAAAAAAAAAAAAAAAAAAAAAAAAAAAAAAAAAAAAAACTGGCCAGAGAATAGTGTACTGTCTACATCACATTACAGCGGACATAGAGTCACCGAATATCTTGGCTATGTTGGTTCATTAACTAACTAAACAATCTTATTCAAGAATACAAGAAATTTTCATAATTTACTTCATAACTACATACTAAAAAATAAATAGAAGTATTCACTGAAACCTTCCACCTTTATTATTTGCAACAACTTTTTTTTTCATGTATTGGATTAGCGAGCAGCCAAATTATCTTCATGTTTGTGGCCAGTTCAAACAGCACAGGTGCATGAATTTTAAACCAAATTATAGTAGGCTTAAAATATACATGACAGCGGCGGATCTATATCGGTGGTGCATGTGCGTGTGTGTGTGTGCGGGGGGGGGGGGGGGGTAACGAGGCGGCTTAAACCCCCTTCACTCCTCGATTCCCATTTGCTTTGGGATTTAGGGCTTTTAACCGACAACCACCCCGGGTGATGTTCGTTATTCCGAAGGTTCGCTATTCCGAAGGTAATTCGTTATTCCGAAGGGTCGTTAATCCGAAACACGCAAATTCCCTATACCTAAAGAGGTTCGTTAATCCGAAATGAAAAAGGGTTCGTTACTCCGAAAATTTGTGGCGTTATTCCGGAGGTTCGTTACTCCGAAGATTGGTTAATCCGAAAATGAAATTCGGAACAATGAACCTTCGGAATAACGAATCTTAGGAATAAAGAGCCTTCGGAATAACGAACCTTCGGAATAACGAGCTGTAACCTTTACCCCTCCCCCATGGTTGTTTGTTTGTTTGCTTGTTTGTTTGTTTGTTTGTTTGTTTGTTTGTTTGGTTGGTTGTTTTTGTTTTTGTTTTTGTTTTTTTTTGCTTGTCACCTCATTTTTAAAGAGAAGTGGCAGCAAAATAATGTGAAGACATTATTTTTTTCCCCTGACCCATCGTCATTGAGTCAACCCCCATGCATCTTCAGCATCAGTATTTTTGATGTGAACTTGTGAAGTTTGTGAAATTGTAAAGTATCATGTTGTAATCCATGCATGTTTTAATTGAGGGCTGCTTTTTTTTCAGAGATGGCACAATCATTTACGTTTTTACCCAGTGCCCCTCTTCAACCCCGCCCATTGATCACTCCACCTTATAAAGGGATTGTATAAGTTTTCGTTGAGATGGGTCTTCAGGTTTCCAACATTTTTGTGAGATAATAAGAAGCCTCTTATGAACATAACATAATTCTATTAAAAAGAGGAATTCACAGCTTATGATTTGATTAAAATTGGTTTTGAAGTAGCTGAGATATCCAGAAACAACAAAAAATCCTAATAAAAGGTGGAACCCTTTTATTAGGACCACTTTGCTGTACTCTGTTTTGGGAAATCTCAGTAAATAAACATTAAATAAACTTTGAATACCTCTTAGAATGTCCATATGCTCTGCAATATTTCATAAGCGATTTCTAATTATCCCACAAAAAGTTAATATCTGAATCCCCCAATTTTAATAACCAAAACTGTGCATCTCTTTAAAGAACAAAACAAAACAAGCAAAAAGCAAGAGAGAGAGAGAGAGAGAGGGAGAGAGAGGGAAGAATAACAACAACACTAACAACCAACAAACAAATAGGAAAAGGAAACCTTTTCATTCAGAGTCGCTAATCACCTTATATACGCACGGGTCCGCGTCAAAAAAACAAACAAACAAACAACAACAACAACAACAACTAGACTTGGAATTTGTCAAGACTGACAAATTAGGTGATCCGATTTTTTTTATAATCAATGATTCGAGTCCTGATCGCAATAGGTATGACCATACCGGTTTCATCTGTGTTTAGAGACATTGGACGTGTGATATTTGGATTCTCATTTAGAAAAGAGAGACAGGTCTGCTGTCTTTGTTACCAAATTCGGTATACACTATAACGAAGATACAGAATGAAGTATATTTGACCATTGACCCAACTTTGCACAGCCAAGATGGCATCTGAGCAAAAAGTGGTTATTTTGTGAAATGATTCTTGTAACATGGCCTTTGCGTGTGCAAAATATGGGAAAGATAGGACATGTATTCACCAAGATACAGGTTAAAACATTTATGACCTTTGACCCTAATTTACATACCCAAGATGGTGTCTGATCAAGTAGTTGTTATTTTATGAAATAATGTACGTGACATAAACTAAACATGTGCAAAATATGGGGATGATAGGGGCTGTTTTTCTTGAGTTATTGCAAAGAAAGTTGCAGAGAGAAAGAAATATCTCAATACATCGAAGATAAGTTTGATGTCAACCAAGTTTTTTGACGTGATCTCGGCGTCGTATGAAAAAATGGAGAATCACTGATGATAGCCCAAAGTCTCAGCTACAACATATTAAAATCTGGGAGAAATTTACAGAAGAGTAAGTGAGGTAGTGCTCGATAAAGACCGTCATGTCAATTTTCATTTCCAGAAAAATTCCCTCCCATAGAGATAACACGTAAACTGGTTAAATTTGACAAGGTTACATTATATCCATTTTCACGTGGTGAAGACATCATCCGATTAAAACTTTGATTAACAAAACTTAAAGAGTATTACATTGGCTACAACATACTAAAATCTGGAAGAAATTCACCAAAGGGTAATTGAGCTAGTCGTCGATGAAGACAATCATGTCAATTTTCACATCTAGAAAAATTCCCTCCCATAAAGATAACACGTCATAATGAAGATAAAGAAAGAAGTACATATGACCTTTGACCCTACTTTGCACAGACAAGATGGCGTCTGAGCAAAAAGTGGTTATTTTGTGAAATGATTCTTGTAACATGGTCTTTACGTATGCAAAATATGGGAAAGATAAGACATGTATTCACCAAGATACAGGATGAAACATTTTTTACCTTTGACCCTAATTTACATACCCAAGAAGGTGCCCGATCAAGTAGTTGTTATTTTATGAAATAATGTACGTGACATAAACTAAACATGTGCAAAATATTGGGCTGATAGAGCTTGTTTTTCTTAAGTTATTGCAAAGAAAGTTGCAGAAAGAAAGGAATATGAAAATACATGGAAGATAAGCTTTAATTTCAACCAAGTTTTTGGGCATGATGCCGACTCCGTATGAAAAAACGAAGGGCACACTTACGATAGCCCAAAGTCTCAGCTACAACATACTAAACTAGACTTGGAATTTGTCAAGACTGACAAATTAGGTGATCCGATTTTTTTTAATCAATGATTTGAGTCCTGATCGCAATAGGCATGACCATATAGGTTTTAACTGTGTTTAGAGACATTGGACGTGTGATATTTGGATTCTCATTTAGAAAAGAGAGTCAGGTCTGCTATCTTTGTTACCAAATTCGGTATACACTATAACGAAGATACAGAATGAAGTATATTTGACCATTGACCCAACTTTGCACAGCCAAGATGGCATTTGAGCAAAAAGTGGTTATTTTGTGAAATGATTCTTGTAACATGGCCTTTGCGTGTGCAAAATATGGGAAAGATAGGACATGTATTCACCAAGATACAGGTTAAAACATTTATGACCTTTGACCCTAATTTACATACCCAAGATGGTGTCTGATCAAGTAGTTGTTATTTTATGAAATAATGTACGTGACATAAACTAAACATGTGCAAAATATGAGGATGATAGGGGCTGTTTTTCTTGAGTTATTGCAAAGAAAGTTGCAGAGAGAAAGAAATATCTCAATACATCGAAGATAAGTTTGATGTCAACCAAGTTTTTTGACGTGATCTCGGCGTCGTATGAAAAAATGGAGAATCACTGATGATAGCCCAAAGTCTCAGCTACAACATATTAAAATCTGGGAGAAATTTACAGAAGAGTAAGTGAGGTAGTGCTCGATAAAGACCGTCATGTCAATTTTCATTTCCAGAAAAATTCCCTCCCATGGAGATAACACGTAAACTGGTTAAATTTGACAAGGTTACATTATATCCATTTTCACGTGGTGAAGACATCATCCGATTAAAACTTTGATTAACAAAACTTAAAGAGTCTTACATTGGCTACAACATACTAAAATCTGGAAGAAATTCACCGAAGGGTAATTGAGCTAGTCGTCGATAAAGACAATCATGTCAATTTTCACATCTAGAAAAATTCCCTCCCATAGAGATAACACGTCATAATGAAGATAAAGAAAGAAGTACATATGACCTTTGACCCTACTTTGCACAGACAAGATGGCGTCTGAGCAAAAAGTGGTTATTTTGTGAAATGATTCTTGTAACATGGTCTTTACGTATGCAAAATATGGGAAAGATAGGACATGTATTCACCAAGATACAGGATGAAACATTTTTGACCTTTGACCCTAATTTACATACCCAAGAAGGTGCCCGATCAAGTAGTTGTTATTTTATGAAATAATGTACGTGACATAAACTAAACATGTGCAAAATATTGGGCTGATAGAGCTTGTTTGTCTTAAGTTATTGCAAAGAAAGTTGCAGAAAGAAAGGAATATGAAAATACATGGAAGATAAGCTTTAATTTCAACCAAGTTTTTGGACATGATGCCGACTCCGTATGAAAAAACGAAGGGCCCACTCACGATAGCCCAAAGTCTCAGCTACAACATACTAAAATATGGGAGAAATTCACCGAAGCATAAGTGAGCTAGTGCTCGATAAAGATAGTCATGTCAGTTTTCATTTCCAGAAAAACTGCACTCCCATAGAGATAACACGTAAACTGGTCAAATTTAACAATGGTACTTTTAATCCCTTTTTACGAGGTGATGCCGTCATCCAATCAAATTGTTGTTATTATATATCTGAAAGACCATTTAATAAGCTACAACATATTGAAATTTGGATGAAAATCAACTAAAGAATAAGTGAGATATGCTTGAATGAACTTGAAATTTGATGACGTCATTTTGAAAATTTACTTTTTTAACTTTATTAAGAAATTTGATATATTTTAATCATTTTTCCAGCATTGCCAACCCATGAAATGACATGTACAACTCATCAGCTTTCAGAATATGTAAAGAAAATGGGGGGTCACCGTCCATCCTGACGAGTAAAATCGGATTTAAAATTGGCAGTTTTTTGGCATTGTTGCACTGTATATCGCCATTGACGCGCGCGCGGAATTTCAACTTTGACGGACCCGTATGACGTCATTTTGAGTGGGATTGACTTGAAACTTGGTAGAACTATTCCTTGACATTTCAGACATCCGATCAAAGTGAAAAAACGGGAAATTTTCATTGCATATGAGCTGTGCGTGCGTATATGTGCGCGCGCGTACGCGTCCGTCCGATTTTTTCAATTTTTCAAAAAATGCTCCAAATGGTCTGAAACGTGTGCAAAAAAATTTTGAGCTTGGTTTTGAGCATACAAATATTTCAACGCGCGCGTACGCGCACGTTTTAAGAGAAAATATGAATTTTGATTATATGAGTAGAATGCGCTTGACTTGAACTATATGTGACGTAAATTTCATTGAAAAATTCCATTCCATTAATGAGATATGATTGAAAATGTGTTTTCATATAATGACGTCATAGTGACGTCACGGTCGACTGATCACTACGATTTTACTTGACCCGTCGTCTTTGGGACATGATACACATATGGTATAATTTTGACATTGATAGGAAGAGGACTTTCTGAGCTAATCGATACACAAATTTTGTCCAGAAATAAACTTGAAGAAGAAGAAGAAGAAGAAGAAGGAAAACAAAGAATCAGTACAGATACAGAAGGTGATCCGAGAGGATACTCGGATCACCTAAATATGGGAGAAATTCACCGAAGCATAAGTGAGCTAGTGCTCGATAAAGATAGTCATGTCAGTTTTCATTTCCAGAAAAACTGCACTCCCATAGAGATAACACGTAAACTGGTCAAATTTAACAATGTTACTTTTAATCCCTTTTTACGAGGTGATGCCGTCATCCAATCAAATTGTTGTTATTATATATCTGAAAGACCATTTAATAAGCTACAACATATTGAAATTTGGACGAAAATCAACTAAAGAATAAGTGAGATATGCTTGAATGAACTTGAAATTTGATGACGTCATTTTGAAAATTTACTTTTTAAACTTTATTAAGAAATTTGATATATTCTTATCATTTTTCAAGCATTGTCAACCCATGATATGACAAGTACAACTCATCAGCTTTCAGAATATGTAAAGAAAATGGGGGGTCACCGTCCATCCTGACGAGTAAAATCGGATTTAAAATTGGCAGTTTTTTGGCATTGTTGCACTGTATATCGCCATTGACGCGCGCGCGGAATTTCAACTTTGACGGACCCGTATGACGTCATTTTGAGTGGGATTGACTTGAAACTTGGTAGAACTATTCCTTGACATTTCAGACATCCGATCAAAGTGAAAAAACGGGAAATTTTCATTGCATATGAGCTGTGCGTGCGTATATGTGCGCGCGCGTACGCGTCCGTCCGATTTTTTCAATTTTTCAAAAAATGCTCCAAATGGTCTGAAACGTGTGCAAAAAAATTTTGAGCTCGATTTGAGCATACAAATATTTCAACGCGCGCGTACGCGCACGTTTTAAGAGAAAATATGAATTTTGATTATATGAGTACAATGCGCTTGACTTGAACTATATGTGACGTAAATTTCATTGAAAAATTCCATTCCATTAATGAGATATGATTGAAAATGTGTTTTCATATAATGACGTCATAGTGACGTCACGGTCGACTGATCACTACGATTTTACTTGACCCGTCGTCTTTGGGACATGATACACATATGGTATAATTTTGACATTGATAGGAAGAGGACTTTCTGAGCTAATCGATACACAAATTTTGTCCAGAAATAAAGAAGAAGAAGAAGGAAAACAAAGAATCAGTACAGATACAGAAGGTGATCCGAGAGGATACTCGGATCACCTAACAAGAAGAAAATGATAGTTTACTAGGTGGCGCCATTTGACGTGCTGTATATATAGGCCTAGGGTCTCTGCATGCTTTATGAGCCACGATGTCCAACAGAGTGTATGGACGTGGGACCGGTGCCATGGGTATAGAAGTCCATGTAATAACTGCTAAAATCTTTCAAATTTCTCAGAATATGCACTGGTTATAATCATACTGCATGTGCCTTCTGTTATTTTTTTCCTCTCTCTCCTCCGGGCAACCTCAGACTCCCTCCACCGTCCCCCCCCCCCCCAAGGTTTTAATGTGAATTCTAAAAATGCAGGTTCATAGATAGTGGAGGGCAAGGGAGCATTTGCCCCCCCCCCCCCCCCCCCATGAAAATATTGGGGGAGGGGCAAACATGTCATTTTGTCACAAAATAATTCCCAGGATGCGGATAATTTTCTTGCTTTTTTCTAATAATAATAAAAAAAATGCCCAAATAGTTTACCTATATAGGCCTACATGTATGATATTTGTGCACCAGCTGAAAATGCAAAATTTCTTTAGCGGCTTGGAGGGGGATACCTCCTCCAACATCGTCCCCCGTCCTCTTCCATATACATTTAGTACTCTCTTGAGATTGACAAAGTTCGAATATTACCTATTTCATCAAAAAGTGTAAGATCATAAGTTTATTATAGGACCCATATACCTTGGAAGTAACATAAGTACCTTATGGAAGTGGGCGTGTTAGGCTAAAGCAAAACCAAACTTGTGCTCCTCGATGTCGCCTCATATACAACATGAAATTGTTAATAGTAGAGCTTAGTAGGTTGGCCGCCTAATTGGTTGGCGCGTGCATGGTGCAGAAAATGTATCACACGGACATTAAAAAATCTATCTCTTCGGGTTTATATTTGTTCTGGTTTTGACAGCAAAACCTCTCTTAATCAGACTCTTGAAGTTGTCCACTGATGGGCTGCCAGCTATTTAATGATGGCAACTGATTCATTCCCACGCCGGCGTTGATTACTCTTTGAGAGAAGCATTGTCTCACTTAAGATTTCTTCAATATCTAGAATTTGTGTCCGCATTATGTCCTTTCTCCAGATGAGAATTCAAAAAACTCGGGAGACTTTATATCGTCAATCCCACCTATAATCTTAAAAAGCTGTATCATATCAGCTCTATGTTGTCTATCCTATATAGGCCACAAGTGAAGACAATTTTAGACTTTGTGCATTGTCTTCACTTGTGGAGCTATACCAGACTGATACGTCCACTCCGACCTCTGCAGAGGTCGTGGAGTGGACGTACAATTTTGGTAGCTCGACGCTGTACTTTTTCTGCTTTTACAGCAACGGCGTAAATCCATACTGAGGAGTGGGGGGGATGATCGGCAATAGTCACCATCACCACGATTACATCAAGCCCATAACCGAACCGGCGCAACCTTGAGGGGGACGGGGGTGAGAGAAGCTTGGTAACCCCCCCCCCCCCCCCCCCACACACACACACACACTTTACAGGGATCGGATGTCTCACTCTTTTGCATGAAATATAAAGTGGGAGGAGAGTGATATATTTCTGACAAACTGTTACAAGCGAGCTTGAAAATGTTGACATTTTACAGTCCAAAAACTGCAGTTTGTGACTGTGTTTTGTCCGCTTTGGAAATTAAGGGGGGGGGGGGTACCGGGTGAAACTGCCGGCAATTACTGACAGCAACATCAAGAGAATGGCATAACAATTAAATGCGAGCGAGCGAATTGAGCGAGCTTGAAAATTTTGACATTTTACAGTAAAAAAAAACTGCCGTTTTGGGCTGTATTTTTTCGCTTTTGAAATTAAGGCATTGTAAGGGGGCGCACAGGGCGCAACTAATGGCAGTTCGTACTGGCAGCAACATCAGGAGAATGGCATAACGATTAAATGCGAGCGAGCGTAGCGAGTGAGCTTGAGAATTTTGACATTACAGTCCCAAAACTGCCGTTTGTAGCTTTATTTCTAGCTTTGGAAATTAAGGGGGAGCACCGGGCGAAAACTGGTGGCAATTACTGGCAGCAACATCATGAGAATGGCATAATGATTAAATGCGAGTGTGCGAAGCGAGCGAGCTTGAAAATTTTGACATCTTACAGTCCCCAAAACTGCCATTTGTAGTTATATTTTTCGCTTTGGAAATTAAAGGGGACGCACCGGGCACAACTTTACTGCTGTCAATCACTGGCAGCAACATCAGGAGAATGCCATAGCGATTAAATGCGAGCGAGCGGAGCAAGCGAGCCTTAAAATTTTGACATTTTGCAATCCCAGAAAATGTCGTTTGTAGCTGCATTTTTTCGCTTTGGAAATTAAGGGGAGGCACACCGGGCGAAAGCTGCTGGCAATTACTGGCAGCAACATCAGGAGAATGGCATAATGATTAAATGCGAGTGTGCGAAGCGAGCGAGCTTGAAAATTTTGACATCTTACAGTCCCCAAAACTGCCATTTGTAGTTATATTTTTCGCTTTGGAAATTAAAGGGGACGCACCGGGCACAACTTTACTGCTGTCAATCACTGGCAGCAACATCAGGAGAATGCCATAGCGATTAAATGCGAGCGAGCGGAGCAAGCGAGCCTTAAAATTTTGACATTTTGCAATCCCTGAAAATGTCGTTTGTAGCTGCATTTTTTCGCTTTGGAAATTAAGGGGAGGCACACCGGGCGAAAGCTGCTGGCAATTACTGGCAGCAACATCAGGAGAATGGCATAATGATTGAGCGAGTGAGCTTCAAAATTTTGACTTATTACAGTCCCCAAACTGCCGTTTGTAGCTTTATTTTTAGCTTTGGAAATTAAGGGGGGGGGGGCACCGGGTGAAACTGCTGGCAATAACTGACAGCAACATCAAGAGAATGGCATAACAATAAAATGCGAGCGAGCGAAGCGAGCGAGCTTGAAAATTTTGGCATTTTACAGTTAAAAAAAACTGCCGTTTTGGGCTGTATTTTTTTCGCTTTGGAAATTAAGGGGGCGCACAGGGCGCAACTGCTGGCAGTTCGTACTGGCAGCAACATCAGGAGAATGGCATAACGATTAAATGTGAGCGAGCGAAGCGAGTGAGCTTGAAAATTTTGACATTTTACAGTCCCCCAAACTGTCGTTTGTGGCTGTATTTTTTCGCTTTGGAAATTAAGTGGGAGCACCGGGCGAAAACTGCTGGCAATTACTGGCAGCAACATCAGGAGAATGGCATAATGATTAAATGCGAGTGAGCGAAGCGAGCGAGCTTCAAAATTTTGACTTATTACAGTCCCAAAACTGCCGTTTTAGCTATATTTTTCGCTTTAGAAATTAAGGGGGGAGCACCGGGCGAAAACTGCTGACAATAACTGGCAGCAACATCAGGAGAATGGCATAATGATTAAATGCGAGCGAGCGAAGCGAGCGAGCTTCAAAATTTTGACTTATTACAGTCCCAAAACGGAAGTTTGTAGCTATATTTTTCGCGTTGGAAATTAAGGGGGGGGGGGGGCGAACACCGGGCGAAAACTGCTGGCAATAACTGGCAGCAACATCAGGAGAATGGCATAATGATTAATTGCGAGTGAGTGAAGCGAGCTTCAAAATTTTGACATCTTACAGTCCCAAAACTGCCGTTTGTAGCTATGTTTTTCGCTGTGGAGATTAAGGGGGGAGCACCGGGCGAAAACTGCTGGCAATTACTGGCAGCAACATCATGAGAATGGCATAATGATTAAATGCGAGTGTGCGAAGCGAGCGAGCTTGAAAATTTTGACATCTTACAGTCCCCAAAACTGCCATTTGTAGCTATATTTTTCGCTTTGGAAATTAAAGGGGACGCACCGGGCACAACTGCTGTCAATCACTGGCAGCAACATCAGGAGAATGCCATAGCGATTAAATGCGAGCGAGCGGAGCAAGCGAGCCTTAAAATTTTGACATTTTGCAATCCCAGAAAATGTCGTTTGTAGCTCAGTGTATTTTTTCGCTTTGGAAATTAAGGGGAGGCACACCGGGCGAAAACTGCTGGCAATTACTGGCAGCAACATCAGGAGAATGGCATAATGATTAAATCCGAGCGAGCGGAGCGAGCGAGCTTCAAAATTTCGACTTATTACAGTCCCAAAACTGCCGTTTGTAGCTTTATGTTTAGCTTTGGAAATTAAGGGGGGGGGGTACCGGGTGAAACTGCTGGCAATAACTGAAAGCAACATCAAGAGAATGGCATAGCAATAAAATGCGAGCGAGCGAAGCGAGCGAGCTTGAAAATTTTGGCATTTTACAGTAAAAAAAAACTGCCGTTTTGGGCTGTATTTTTCGCTTTGGAAATTAAGGGGGCGCACAGGGCGCAACTGCTGGCAGTTCGTACTGGCAGCAACATCAGGAGAATGGCATAACGATTAAATGCGAGCGAGCGAAGCGAGTGAGCTTGAAAATTTTGACATTTTACAGTCCCCCAAACTGTCGTTTGTGGCTGTATTTTTTCGCTTTGGAAATTAAGTGGGAGCACCGGGCGAAAACTGCTGGCAATTACTGGCAGCAACATCAGGAGAATGGCATAATGATTAAATGCGAGCGAGCGAAGCGAGCGAGCTTCAAAATTTTGACTTATTACAGTCCCAAAACTGCCTTTTTAGCTATATTTTTCGCTTTAGAAATTAAGGGGGAGCACCGGGCGAAAACTGCTGGCAATAACTGGCAGCAACATCAGGAGAATGGCATAATGATTAAATGCGAGCGAGCGAAGCGAGCGAGCTTCAAAATTTTGACTTATTACAGTCCCAAAACGGCCGTTTGTAGCTATATTTTTCGCGTTGGAAGTTAAGGGGGGGGGGGAACACCGGGCGAAAACTTCTGGCAATAACTGGCAGCAACATCAGGAGAATGGCATAATGATTAATTGCGAGTGAGTGAAGCGAGCTTCAAAATTTTGACATTACAGTCCCCAAACTGCCGTTTGTAGCTATGTTTTTCGCTGTGGAGATTAAGGGGGGAGCACCGGGCGAAAACTGCTGGCAATTACTGGCAGCAACATCATGAGAATGGCATAATGATTAAATGCGAGCGAGCGGAGCGAGCGAGCTTGAAAATTTTGACATCTTACACCCCAAAAACTGCCGTTTTTAGCTATATTTTTGCGATTTGGTTTGTCCCACTTTTATGGGGGAACCATTCCCCCCCCCCCCCCATCGACGCCTCTGCATATGAGGGAGCTTGTGTTAAGTGAAAGATATGCTGCACACTCTTTGACAAATTAGGGAAATATACGTCAATCTCAACAGTGTACTTATCGAAAGGGATCCAGTATAGCGGAGCTTTTGCATGTTTATGATTGGAATTCAACGATTTGGTGCATAGTTCTGGCGGTATTTGGACAATAATTCCATTAAGAAAGTTCGAAATTTGTCCTCATCTCGGAAATTGCTTGGGGGATAAATGATTTGCCTGCCTAAACACTTTCGTAGGGGCGGGGCAAATGCCCTTTGCCCCCCCCCCCCCCCCCCCCCCCCCCGAGATATTTTCGACGCCCCTGATCTTCCCTGGGTATACCCATAGATGTATCTTGACTGAATTATCAGTCACTGTCGTTCCTCATGAATGATTCAGGAAATGGAGGGGGTTCAATTATGGCAATATAGTTTTGTTATTGTTTGTTTGTTTGTTTTCGTACATATTATTTTGCAGATGGTCTCAAGTTACTCTCGTTTTAGCATGTTTACATGTAGGCCTACACTATTTGACGTTGTCAACGTCTGAGCCATACCTTACAGTGTATGTCCATGTCCGCGAGCGAGCGAAGCGAGCGAGCGCTTGAGAAAATTATGCATTCGATTTCCTACAAGATAGAATACTGTTCAGCTCTGTTACCTGTCTGAAGGCCGGCGTACAAACGTCATGCAATATGCCAAAATTGATACAATCACATTTCTGCTTCCTCCATTCCTCCATTTTTTTCTTCAAAATTCAGGGGGGGATGATTGTACAGGCCATCCCCCCCTCCTCCATTTCAGGGGGGGATATATCCCCCCCATCCCCCCCGGGATTTACGCCCATGTTTTACAGCATTCTTTTTCCAATATGGATGACACACAGGATAACAATGGTGTATTCTAATGTCGGTCTTTTTGTAGTTGAATAAATCCTTAGGCCCTATCTACGGTTAATGATTTCAATCTTACGGTTTGCTGTAGCATACAGATAGTGTCCACGTGATGGGTAAAATCGAACTTCCCGTCAAAATTTACTCCAAATTTACTACAATGTATATCGGATACTGTCAACGTAATTACCGCTTTAATTGTGCATGCTGTGATATTCTCTTTTTCCCAATTTAAATACCTTTAAGTTCCTTTTGGCATGAATGTCTATAGGCCTAATAATATGTCATGATAAAAATAAGTTATATGCACGGGTACGTTTCTACTACCTCGTCATTGTTATTGGATGTTACGAGATTATCAGTAGCTTTAGGTGCCGATACCTATTCATGATCAAGGACAAGCCAAGTCATTTATTAATAGTCCAATATGTCTGTTCGTCTCAGTGCACTTAGTTTTACACAATAGTTTATTGTTATGACGTACTTTTTTTTCCTTTGTCGTTTTCGTATTACTAATACCTGCAGATGGAGCTGTCCCATCCATGATGTAATTGTACGTAAAATCACAACTGAGCTGACCCTCCTCCTCAGCTCCGTACGTGGTAAGACTTTGTCAGTACCTGCGTTTCTCATTGGCCTAATTTTCAGTATTGGCAGTAATCGTTGGATTTTGTCCAATCGGAGCTCGCAACCTTTCCTTGCGCCTGCGAGTGTATGTCACATGATATTGGTAATGTGACTCAACCTATGCGGCCTTTCCAGCGCTAGAGCCATATTGCGATTATAAGACACCCAACGAAGTGACAATTGTCCACATTACACCGAGATTTAACTGGATCTAGTTCGCCTGTTGGCATTTTATAGAGTTTCCATTTGTATTTTGTGTATTTTGTAGTAACTTATAAACCAACAATGACTGACACCTCTCCAGCTTACACGCCTTTCTTCGGTGTCATGGGCGCCTCATCAGCAATGGTATTCAGTGGTAAGTGTTCGCCGTCAGTGCTCGCATTGTGCACGGGTGCCCTGGCACCGCTGCGCTTACCGCTGCCTTTACTACGTAACTGTGGCGGTGCAGCGGTGTCTAACTAGCGTTGCACGCTAAGCCAACTTTGCCATATATAACCCGTCGCAGTTGGCATGCATGGTCGTAGAATATTTTATTTTGTTACACATAAGAGGTTACCGAAAAACTAACGTATACCTGTCACTGAAACTTGAACTATATGAGTGTATGATGCAAGTAATTTATATGCAGACTTTATCAAGCAAGAGACTGAGTAGGGTTCTCTTATGTGGAGGATAATTTTTCGTTCTTGACCTAACTGCTAAACTAACGTCAGTTTAGTAGTAACGTTAGAGCTCACTGTTACTAGTGTTAGAGCCATGAGGGAATGCAATGAATGAATGGGTTGAGTGAGTATGAATGAATCTTACTCTATAGTCATTTTAGGCAGGCCTAACGTGTTACTGTTAGTAGGGTCATGTCAGTTCGGGAAACCCACTCACAAGGGGGGCCCCTCCTTATAAGTAACCCGTCCCCCTTATAAGTAACCCCGTCCCCCTTATAAGTAACCCCCGGGGCACCCCTTATAAGGAGTCTCCACGCTTTTTTGCAATGCAACGCAAAAATGAAAGGACTGCGGCAATTCGCTTGATTATGTCCATAAAGCTTCACAAGTTTCCTAGTTACTCACAAAATTTGAGCAAAATCGGTTTGAGGCATCGTATCTAAAATCATGGATTTAAATGCGATGTCAAACGACCCATGCGAATGCTGAAATGCGAGCGATTACTGGCGTGAGTGTCGCCAGGCGCGGCGGTGCGGCAATGCTTGAGTGCAGACGTGGCGACTCAGTACATGTACTGAGTCGCCACGTCTGCACTCAAGCATTGCCGCGCCGCCGCGCCTGGCGACACTCACGCCAGTAATCGCTCGCATTTCAGCATTCGCATGGGTCGTTTGACATCGCATTTAAATCCATGATTTGAGATATGATGCCTCAAACCGATTTTGCTCAAATTTCGTGAGTAACTAGGAAACTTGTGAAGCTTTATGGACATAATCAAGCGAATTGCCGCAGTCCTTTCATTTTCGCGTTGCATTGCAAAAAAGCGTGGAGACTCCTTATAAGGGGTGCCCCGGGGGTTACTTATAAGGGGGACGGGGTTACTTATAAGGGGGACGGGTTACTTATAAGGAGGGGCCCCCCTTGTGAGTGGGTTTCCCGAACTGATGTGATGTGAATGCGCCCTGTCATTGCTGTGTGGATGTAGAATGGTGGATTTGATCTAGAGTCTAGATCCCCAATCTAACGTTGGAAATAAAACGGCGGATTTGGTCTAGATTCCCAAGTTGTCTGATCAAAAATTGCCGAGTGTGCAGCACCAGGAATTCCATAAAGGGGAGGCGCCTTTACAGAATGAAAGGGGGGCCGGGGGGCACAAGCGCCCCTAATTTTTTCTTTTTCTTTCATTTGTTTTAGGAAAAAAATAAAGAGGGGGCACGTGCGCCCCCACTGATCCGCCACTGGTGCACGGTGTGTAATTTATGAGCTAGAGTAAGCTGACCAGAATCTGGCCACTTTAAAGCTTTTTTGCAATATTTATTCAACTAAAAGTTTAAATCTCTAAAATGATTCATTTAAAAATCATGGCAATCGTGGAGTTGAGGGGCAGAAGTTAGTTATGACCCCTACCAAAATCATATCTACAGTACAATATTAAGCGAGCTGCCCATAATTTGACCATCCAGCGCCATCCAAGATTCGACCACCAGCTGCATGTAGAAACTATGCTTTACGGTCGATTTTGGCTTGGGAGGTCCAAACAATGTTGCAGGTTTGTATATTGAATGTACTTGTAGGGTCTGTAGTGTAGGTTCCATCTATTAAACTACTTATATTACAATGTTGTTGTTGTTTTAAATACATCATAGAATTTCAGAAAATCCAAGAATATATCATTACGATAACTGACCAGAATCCATCCGCCCCAGCCAGAATTCAGACAAGCACTATATGCATGTTCAATGCGTGTATGAGGTGGCTGAACATGTGCCACAGCATACCCTGTTGCCGCAAGTTTGTATGTATATCTGGGATGTTGCGGTGCCCATTGGTGGCAGAATTCTGGCAAGTCGGCACTTGCATTCAACCCCTGTATTCTGTACATGTAGTCATTGCATCAGCATGTATATGGAGGTTTTGCTTTTCCTTTGTATTGTTATTGTATGTTTTATTAAATCATATCACAAACTTAATCAAATATTTACAAATGATTTGTAATGATCAGAAAAACATGAATAAAAGACACACACAAAAAAAACACCATCACACTCTGACTCTGAGCTTGCGATAAGCAAAAAAACTTGAACGCGGTGACCACTCTTTAGATATATAACATGGTGCTTATATAGCGCATATCACTACCATAGTGTCTCTATGCGCTTTAAGGGAGAGGGATGAAAATAGGAAGAGGATATGTAGTGTACAATGTACATATTTGTATGAACCATAGATGCAAAACCAAACTCATTCATAATACTTTTTAAACAGAAATGTCTTGAGAGCAGTTTTAAACTTTAGCACTGTGGGAGCTTCTTTTATATAAGATGGAACAGCGTTCCACAGTGTGGGATCAGCACGAGCAAAAGATCGCTCACCATAAAACTTTGTTGTGATAGCAGGACAGTGAAGAAGATTTTTCTGAGTTGATCTTAGATTTATAGGAGCGTACCTTGCAAGAAACTTACTGAGGTATTCTGGTGCCATTGAGTGCCGGTACTGATAACTCAGTACAACAGTATCTTAAAAGCTATACTTGTATACATGACTGGACAGGGAGCCAATGTAGCTGCTTCAAAATGGGGGTTATATGGGAATTCTTCTTTGTGCGGGTGATTAATCTTGCAGCTGCATTATGAATTGCCTGAAGTTTATGTAGCTGTGAGTCTGAGATATTATACAACAATTACAAACTGTTACAGTAGTCTAAATGACATGTAACAAAAGCCTGTACAGATCCATATCTGACACTCTTGTGGGCAGTAGGAAAAATGTAAGGGAAATAATTAAACATATTTCAAACAACATTGGCAGTGTAAGATGCATGTACATTGTACGTTGTATGTGTACAATACAAATGTACATGCACATGTACGTGTATGCCCCCAAACACATTCCATTGATAAATCATACTGTCAAAAGTGAGGTTCAGGAATGAATGATCTTACGCTTTAGTTGTGTTTATTTACATGTAGTACACTCCTTTACAATTGGGTTATAAAATACAATTGTAGAATACATAGAGACTACACAGAGTGGTGTATATGTGTAGCAGTCATATCATATTGTAGTTATGTCAGTAGGAAAGTTCACATGCCTTGTTTAAGACTTGCTACTATGTGCTCCTCTCATCTAATGTATCACACACTTTCTGAATTAAAGTAGAAGTTTTTTTTTTTTTTTTTTTGGGGGGGGGGGAATTTATACAGTGTATATTATGTGTAACAGATGTATACTGAAGGTACAATGTACATGCATTGTGCATGTTCAAACAGTTTCACAAGGCTAAGGCAGGTAGCCTACAATGTACTGTACCTGACTCAATCAAGAGAATAGGTAGGCATGTGTACTCTCAACAATGTGCATTGTGCAATTCTATCTTCTTTCAAGACAGAAAAACAGTGACTACAACAACAAAGCCAACACAGGATAGCAAAGGTTGATTGCAGTAGATACTGTAGATACAGTGTATCATGTACAGTACTGTACACACATACAACCTATGTACATGATTATACTGTCGTCAGTCAATCAGTACCAGCAACCCTCGTAAGCCTATTCATGTGTAGTCAACAAGATACCGGTAGAATTTGATGAAGCTTATCGACCGCAACTACTGTCATATAATGTCAAGCATACAATGCATTGTAGGCTTTGTGACAAGTGATTTGATAGCATTATCATAATTGCAGTATCAATTGCTAGCATGTGCTTGTATTATTTTTTGCATTTGAAGGCTTGAAGTGAAAATTATTCAAGATCAATCATCCCTCAGCTTGAAACTTTCAGTTTAATATTCAATACAATGCTAGCAATATTTGACTCATCTACAGCATACATGTAGCTGTGGCTAAATGTTACTGATACAAGTACCAGTAGTCTAGAGTGATGTTTACCTTCATCATGCTCTAGTATGTGTGTATACATGGAAGTACAATACATGTATGTCTGTTGCCTTCTCTTTTCATACAGTAGATTCAATAACAAGGATCATTCTAATACATACATGGTTGTATGTACCAGTACTTCCATCAACAGAGAGACTGATTATGATGGCATTCTGTCAGTTAGCACCCAAGAAAAGAATGCATTTACAGGTGTACCTGGTACTACTAGGTATAAATGTAGGGCTAGAGATTACAAGATATACAAGTTGTACAAGTAGTATTTGCAGCTTAGAGTAGCACATGTCAGAAGAAATGTTTAATGTACTTTGTAAATGTGTGATCTGCAGGCTAAAAGAGTGATTGCATACACTCCTTGATATCATGCAGTTCCTGACTGGCCACTTTGTATCAGTGCAGGATTTAATCATTTCCCAAGCAATATCCTGCTGCCTCGTCAGAATAGAAGCGGTTGCAGGAAATGTTATTCAGTCCGAGGGAAACGATGACGAGTCTAAGCACTCCAGGAATCACACATTGTATCCCCCAGAACCGAATGCATTGTTTTAACTGGAAAGGTTAAAGGTCATCTAATTTAAGCTAGGTCATCACATTTCTGAATGGGGATGCAACCTCGTACCCATTTTGACCTTTTTCACAGATGAGTGTATAACGATATTGTACATCTGCGATAAACTCAGATTTGTTCCTGATGCAAAGAACAGTCTTGTTAAGTGTTTTCACTGTATTAGTAGTCTACTAGCACTAGCCATAATTAGCAAGCCTTCTGTTTCCTCTCAGAATATAATCAACAAGGATATTACACATACCAGTGGCCAAAAAATCAGAAAATTTTCATCTGTTTCTGACCAAATACATTGTACCCCCTGCCCCCCTTTTTTTTCATAGGAACTGAAATTAATTTATGAAGATTGAAGTTTGTTTTTTTTTTCATAATTTTGTGGGCTTTCGCCTATTGACATACTGGGTACATCTCTGTGCAGTATCACATTTATGTACAAGTACATGTACAAATGTGCTGTACATGTGTAGTTTTAAATTCTAAAAGTCATGGGGACCTGCATGTAGCATCCAAATCTAAAATCTTTTGACTCATTTAATAATTAGCCATTGCTTAACCCTAACTAGGCCGGGGGGGGGGGGGGGGGGGGGGGCCTCCGAGGCCCCCCCCCTCGACGTTTCGCGCGATGTATCGCTATCGCGAGAAGCTATCGCCGCGACGTTTCATGACTTTTTTTCTTTCGAGTCTCCCGCATCTTTTGACACCAAATTTGCGATGCCCGGGTGTGCGGTTCCGAAGTTGCGCATAAATATGCACGTGCATGTCAGACCAAAAATTGCTCAAAAACGTGAATTTGTGTACAATTTCAATGCAAACTGTGTTTACAGGCAAATTTCACAAAAGCATGTTTAATTTTTGGTTTTATGGATTAAAATCAATTAATAACGCATTTTCTTGTTCGGAACAATGTCACGGACAAATTTCATCGAAAAAACAATGAAAAACATAAAGTCGAAAAAACAGAGAAATACATAAGAAATTCAAAAAACAATAAAATACTTCGGAAATTTTTTCTGATTGCGCAATTTTTTTCTCTCACATTTGCTTAGGACACCAAAAAGAATATTTACACAAAAAATGTGCCTGTTTTGAGCTTTATTTAGTGATTTATACTAAATTGTCTGATTTCATGCATCATTATGCATAAATTAGCATAATTTAGTGTAAATGATAATTTTTGAAAAAATTAACTTCATGGTACTTTAGATTACATCATAGGCAATGCGTGTGCCAATTTTCGTCGCGATCGCGCGGTCAACGGCCGAGATCCGGAGGGGGGGCCTGGGAGGCCCCCCCCCCCCCCCGGCTCTATCATCTACCTGAATAGCCCGGCCTAGTTAGGGTTAAAGTTGTAATGAATGCAACAGAGATCATATGAATGATTTGCGACTGAGATTTAACATACAGCTGTACAGTTCATGCACAGGAGTTCTACAAATTTAAATCATTTCATTTCATTTACCACCTGTACCATGATGTAGCTTATTCCCGTCACAGAACAAGAGATAATTTTGGTTCATATGATTCATAGATTTGCATCTCATTTTAAGTTTTTTGAAACAAATCATATTTCACTGCAAATGTTTCATGTGTGCACATTTTTTTTTTTTAAAGAGCTGGCATTTACAGAGGGAGAAGAGAGCATGTACAATGTACATCGTTATAACCTGGTTATAACACAGATTTTGTCTTTCTTTCTGAATTTTGAAGTGATGCTTTGTATGATATTCCCAGAAAAGAAGCGGTTCCTGAATAGAGTTTGTCAATTCAATGAGATTGCATGTCATTGTCACTATCCACCAGTGAGTGGGTCACCCCGGTTCACTACTTACAAATTTGTACATGTACTGTACGGTTGGTATAATGTACAATGTAAATAGTAAAAAGTATCAACTGCAGTACCGTTGAAAGCTGTTAAAAAGCCTAGAGGTACAAGTATTTGCTGACTACATAATCTATTGTAGGTTCCAGAGTTGTTTTGTAAGTTCAGATGCTATGCATTTGACTGTGGTTAACATTTCCTCTGTTGTGACACTACACTAGAGTTGGCACAAAATGCATTTTGCTTCTAAACTGAGTAAAAAAGTATAAGTTGTGTAGATACACATACATACATATGCAGTACTGTACACACATGTACATGTACAGTGTAGAAAAACAGAAGTGATGATCTGTGCATTTACAAATATCATGCACAGCGCTAGATATTGAACAAGAGATGTATTCCGTAGGTGGATAAGAATAACAGCCGTGTGAATTTTAATACATCTATGCATACGTATTCAGCTCTTCTCACCCAACTGGATCTTGGTTTAGTGAGTGGAGACAATTAAATGGGTAGTAAAGCTATAGACATGCATGCTTGTAGATTGCGTGTACACTGCATATTGCATGGATCACTGTGCACTGTACAGGTGCATTGGGGTGGTTAGTGTACGTGTGCATGCTCGGTATAGTGTGGTGCGCCGTGGTCTATTAGATATGCAGGCTTTGCCAAGCTGTGTGTGCACCTTTGTATGCTGTGTGCACAGAATGCAGGGAGAACCCTGTGTGTCGCTGCACTGGCAGGGGTCTGGCCGATTACTATTGATCGTCCAGCTTGGTAAAGAAGTGACTGAAGCGGCGAATTATCATAATCACTTTACCCCCCTCCCCCCCCCCCCCCTTTGTATGTCAAGACACATGTACACATGTACACATGTACCAATGTTTAAATGTACTTACTGTCACAGATGTAGGCTTATGAAAAATTATGCTTTGCTATGGATGTGGATTTTACTCGGTATGTGGGCACAAATGTAAGTCATGACAGTGAAAATCCTACATGTAGTACATATGGCAATGTACATAATAAGGTTAGGATATTTGCGAATGGGTACATTGTATAGTGGGTATGGTCTTGTCCTGCAAATAGCTTCTTGTACATGCATGTACAACAAGCAGATGGGATTTGTATGTGTCAAGCGCATTGAATAATTTTAAATGCTGGGGGGGGGGGGATGGGTAAGTGATGAGTATTTAAAAAGATACACTGGCTAGCTTGGAGTTGGGGCCTGTTTTATCAACAGTTAAAATCAATCGTACAATTGATTCTGTTCATACTGTAAGTCTGTGACTGTCTATGTTGTAAGGAAAGCTGAAATCAAAATTAATTCAAGTATCATTTTGATGAAAGATGATACCTGAGGGCTACACATTGTACATGGGGGGGGGGGGGGTAAAAATCACAAAAATAGCTCTGTTGTGATACAATTAGCAAATATTTTCCAGTTTAAATTGTTTAAAACACATTATTGAACAACTGTCTTCTGCACAGTATTCAAGGTATACCCAGACAGATATAATGGGACTGCATAAAATGTACATGTACTACACACTATGTCATTTTGCACAGTACATATACTGTACTTGTAATACAAATGAATCCATGTAGATGCCTTACACTGCATTTTTTTTTTCAAATTTGCATTCATAAACATTCCTTTTACATGTATAACAAAGATGTGTCCTAATGACCAGATTTTTTCCTGTCCAAATATGAACAACTACCAGGTAAAGAATAAACTGGATTTTGATATTTTAGAAGGGTATTTTGTAGAAACAGGTGTACTTGAAAAGCTTGTTATGTAACAAAGTTTTTTTGTTAACAGAAATATGATAGTTACAAACATTCAATACAGTGATGTGGAACTGTCTACAGTATTCCATATTCACTCTGTAGACTTCAAATATGCTATAAGACCTACTATTTAGAAAAAGCTTTATTTTCACATACATTTGCAAATAAGGAGGTAGTGGACATTTTGGTAAGATGTTGTTTTCAAGATTTAGTATTATTAGCTAAATAATACAAAATAGCCTTAGATGTGCAGTGTTATCTGGACAACACTGAATATTAGCAAGTCCCCATTCAACTCTGATCTGATTTGTGTGTAAAGGTGTGTTTTGGTCAAACAAATCCCCCCCCCCCAAAAAAAAAAAAAAGGGAGGGTGATTACAAGTACCAGGTGTACTATTACTGGTTCATATCCAATCTTCTAAAATATAGTATTCAGGGGCATTTTCTTTTCTTTTTTTTTTGTAATTCACAATATGATCATTGTATTCATATGTGTGAGGGGTCGAAGTATTAGTAAGCAACATACAGGTGTTGAAAACTGCAGGTTCAAAGTGCACTACAGCAGTCAACCATCTGTGTGTCATTGTATGTCGGTATGTGTGTGACGCCTGGTGCGTGTTCATTGACATCATCATGTGACTGCATGACCCTGACCTTTGAAATTCACAAGTACCAGTTTGGTGTACTCTGAACAATGCTGTGCATTGCTTATCACTAATTACAATTCTATTTGATTAGGTTCATAGTAAGTTAATACTTAATTTTAATAGGCAGGCTTGTGTATCACAAAAGTAAATCTGTAGATGTTATATAGTGTTAGACATGTCTTCCCTCACTTTAAATGTTAAAGGAAATACTCCCCCTCTTTCTTTTCAGAAATTTTACAAAATATCATTCTATCAATGAACCCTATCAACTTGAATATGAATTCTTAAAGTCGCATATTAGTTGATGCACCATGCTTATCATACAGTATGTGTGCACATACATTTTAAGTGGACTGAAACCACGGATATACTAACAAGTGGACTCTCAACGAAACCAACCACTTTGAAGTAAGAGACCTGCCACTACCTGATTATGTGTGGCAATGAGTACAGAATACTGTACATACAGATGTTATTCATAAAATACCTAGATGTTAATTCATAAAATTATGATTGCATAATCATGCATCATCACTTAACACTCAAAAACATGCTATACACTGGTTGTACATATTGTGGAGAGTTAGTTACAGCATGGACCTACTACACATGGATGTTCATCATTTTGTTAAAGGACAAGTCCACCTTCATAGACATGTGGATTGAGTGAATGCAGCAATATTAGTAGAACACATCAGTGAGAGTTTGAGGAAAATTGGACAACCCATTCAAAAGTTATGAATTTTTGAAGTTCCTGCTCGGTCACTGCTGGATGAGAAGACTATTACAGCTTGTGACGTCACATGTGTACAACGACAGAAAGAAAACAAAGAAAATTCAACATATTTTCACTTTTCTCGCATGATAAAATAACGCTTGACTTGCCTCTTTCAGAAGGCAGGGGGAATAATATTATCCTTAACATACATCAGTGACAAGTCGAGGAAATGTGCACTTTTTTCAAAAAATAAAAATATGTGAAATTCTCTTTATATTTTTTTTTTTTGTATTGTTGTACGCATGTGACATCATACACTGCAGTAGTCTTCTCATCCAGCAGTGACTGAGCAGACACTTAAAAAATTCATAATTTGTGAAAGGGTTGTCCGATTTTCCCCAAACTTTCACTGATGTGTTGTACAAAATATATTGCTGCATTCACTCATTCCACATGTATATGAAGGTGAACTTGTCTATGTCTCTGTCTATGTCAGAAGTGTCACAAAAGCATTCTAAACATTCTTCCCTGCTTTGATCTTATGTCTTGTTTCGTCTTTTTTTTTTTTTTTGATGAGTTTGGTATTTACTGGCGAAGCATTTTTCATTGTAATTAATTTTACATGAAATTGTGATGGCTTGAGGGTATTTAGAGGACAGAGACCTCTATACAGTGGTTCATTGCATGTGCTTTTGACTTTTTTTTTTCTCCTTTCTCTTCCACCAGCCCTGGGTGCAGCCTATGGCACTGCCAAGAGTGGCACAGGTGTGGCGGCCATGAGCATCATGAGGCCCGAACTCATCATGAAGTCCATCATCCCCGTTGTCATGGCTGGTATCGTCGGTATCTACGGACTGGTCGTTGCCGCTGTCATCGCCAATGGAATCCCCACCGAGGGCACTACATATACACTATACAAGTACGTGACCGAATACGGATGTGATGCTGTGAAAGATTGCTGTTGATGCTTGCAATCACGCTTTTTTTTTTTTTTTTTACGGAATCTGTGTTTATTGCAACTGATTGATGAATTGTTTGTTAATGACATATCAATGACATAAAGCACTCAGTACCCACTGCTATTAGGGACCAGAACTATCACTGGCTATTGGGCAAAAGCTCAGTAGTCTAATGGATATTGTGCCTGTCTAGCAGTCAGGAGGTTGTGGGTTCAAACCCCAACTGAGTGTGTACAATAATCAGTGTTAATTTACATCGATGAAGGGTTATTTGTCACTCAGTTGCAATAAAAGCAACTCTGGGTAAGAATCATTAATTTGGAGAAGCTGTATTTCTGCCGAACGTGACCTGCTGTGTGCCTAGATATAAGCAGGAAGTGCACATTTATGTTCTTGTCATTCATTTGGATGTAACAGCACAGATAATGGTGTCAGACCCGTCTGGTATGACAACACTGTAATTTTGTGGATGTTTTTACTGTATAAGCAATAAGCCAATCATCCCCATACACTCTTTTCTCAAACTCCCCCCTCCTCTCTTCCTACTTCCAGGAGCTTCATGCATTTGGGTGCAGGTCTCAGCGTTGGACTGAGTGGAATGGCGGCAGGGTTTGCAATCGGTATTGTCGGAGACGCGGGCGTTAGAGGGATGGCGCAACAACCAAGGCTTTTCGTGGGAATGATCGTCATCCTTATCTTTGCAGAAGTTCTAGGTCTATACGGTCTCATCGTGGCCCTGGTGTTGTCAACCAAGTAGGCATTAAGGGGTGTAGAGTATGTATGGGAAAGGAATAAAAAAATCTTGTCTGTCCAGGTCAGAATTCGAAATGAAGCAAAACAACATCTTAGCGAAGTAAATAAATATCCTATGTACCACCCCTCCCGAGACTTTTCTTCCTGCCAAACAACCACAGATCTACGTACTAGACTAGAAAGCCGGCTAACCCCTGACCCCTTCTCTGGGGGGCGGGTGCCTGATGAATCCTCCACAAGCTGGAGAGATGGCTCGACAAGTGTCAGGAGCAAGTGAGCCTCGCTTGACGGGAGAGAAAAGAATTTGTGCCATCGTTTGGAGAGGGACATGACCAAGTTCTTGTCAGTGGCTTTCTCTCACTCTCTCTCTCTCTCACTTTCCCTCTCTCTCTTTCTCTCTCTCTCTCTTTATCTCTCACAAGAAAAAAACAACAACAATAAATCATTGAACATTTCACTCCTCTGGCTTGGTAATTAATATCTTGACAGCAGATCCAAGCATCTGTAGTGTATAATGCAAGCTCTTTTCGATAAGAGTAATGAGTCATAGGTACTATTGGTTTTGAACCCAGTTATATTTGTGGATGTAATGTTGTTCTGTTTTCCCATGTTAGTTTGTTTTTGTTTTGTTTTTGTTTTATAGATCAATATTTTACATGGCGAAAGTTGTGAGCAAGGTATTTGGTGGTGGATAGTGCTGCAGAGCTTGAACAGCGTTGGTGTAAAGTTGGTGTACATGCCAGACAAAAATGTGCTCTCACTTTCAATAACTAACTGCTTGATTCATACCTGTAGCTTGTACTATACTCAACTGAAGACAAGCCCGTATTCTTTTGTCTTCTGTTGATTTGTCGCCCATCCTAGCTTTCAACAGTTAGTGAAGAAAAAAAAAATGGTCAATACTAAATTGTTAGTTACCAAATGTGTGGCTCACGCAATGAACGTGGTTCCCACAACGTCAAATGGGCATTCCCCCCCCCCCCCCCTTGATTAGTCAACCCTCGGTTAGAGTGTGCATGCATATTAAGAGGATTTTCTACCACCTGTATAGTTTGGTTCTCATCAAGGGCTATATATTTCCTATGTATCTTTAAATTCAAGTTTGTCTGTATATTGGGTAGCAAAGAGTCGCTCTGATGGTATTTGTGATTATGTGGGTGATTTTCTGTAGCAGTGTGCCGCTCTGTATTATCATTTTACCAACTCTGCATGGCAAGGGAAGAGCAGTTTGCTCACAAAAGGAGGGAAATTGGAATTCCAGGAAACGTTTGTGTCTGCATAAGTGAGATGGAAAAACAGGCTTTACAATTTTTCCTTTTCGTTTATAGAAATGGAATGTATATACTCCTCAGAGAATATTGAAGGTGATCAAAGCCCATTTCATTTGCATTTTTAGTAGTTAACATAGGATGTGTTACTATGGTGACAGAATTATGCACGACCCCCTGCCAAAAAAAAAACACAAAATTATATGTAAATCCTGTGTGTTTCACACTACTCCTTGAATGATAAATGCCTGATCCACTTACTTCTCGACTGTTGTTCGCAGTGTCCATCATGTATATTATAAGTATGAGAGATTTCAGAGCTTGATTATTTCTGTATCATACGTTATCATATGCATCCTTTCCCGCCCCCAACTCGGGATGGCTTGTATTATACATCAATTTGTATTATCGATCCTTTCTTCTTTTCTTTTGTAGTTAGGAAGTCGGAATTATGATACACACGTTCTCTACTTGTGCGCTTCGTTATCTTCTCATGATCATTTACAACT